>SNQJ01S0208134.1:0-16202 GCA_010110895.2 Picea sitchensis
TACTCTTTTATTGAATCTTAACTAATTAAAATAATAAGTAAAAAATAAATAAATAAATAAAACAATAAATAAATAAAAACTAATAATAATATAAAAAAAATATTACATTAACCTATAATTTAATATTTCATTGTATCTTCGCATGCATATTAATTTAATAAATTAATTTCATTATATGGGCATGCATATGGGCATATGGGTTTCATTATACATTAAAGGGGCATCGTGGGTCCTCGCATGAGGCCCACGTGGCAGCTTCCTCCAAAATAACCCTACACATGTCCCTCCAAACCCTAAACGCGTCCTTCCTCTGCCGCCTCTCCACTTTGCTCGGTCCCTCTCTTGAATCCTCCATGCTTCATCTCACCTGCCTGCACATACCCAATAGCTTCGACATGATCGTTCGCCAAGACTAGTTCCAAGTTTCGACTCTGACTCTGCTCTTTCTTGGAATAGAATCCTAATTTCCATGGGAACATTTTCGCCACCTCTGAACTGTCGCTGCTTTTCTTGCTCGATTATTGCATGCATTTCAGGATCAAGTTCACTCAAAGGAAGATCTACAAATTTCTGCTTGCCCTCAGGGAAGTTGCAGGGTTGCACTGGTACCGATGGTGAAGGCTTTCCCATTGTCAAGCTTGATCTGATACAAAATAATTTATATGATGGACAGGACCTGGAACCTCGACATTTACAGCTCCTCTACTGCCAGGTAGCCCCCAAAACTCGTGAAGTTTTGGATGAGATGTTTGCATTTGGGTTCAGAATAGGAATACCCAACAAACCCTTAGCTGCTGCTTCAGGTCCCATTATGAATTGTATCAAAAATAGTTTCAACCAAAACAAGGGCTAGCTCTCCTCTGTATCCACTTCAAAATTCAAAATGCAGAAACTTTTCATGGCTATGCAAGAGTTGTAACAGTGGTTATTGTAGACGTATCCACATGAACATGATATTGCTTTGTTTTAGCGTTGATGTCGGCAGAGCCATCAAGAGTAGAAAATATTTATTGACATCATTGGGCCTCTTTGCTCTCTGTGGATCAACATACCTATTTCGTCCTACAACACATGCTTACAAACAAGTTGTTTTCCTAATATAAATAACAATGAAAAATATCTCTGGATAATGATATCAAACTCACCGCAGTGATATCATCATTGCCTCGTTCCAGAGAAGCCGCAATGGATGCAACTTTCTCATGCAGGTGTTGGTTGCTGGTAGTTGTAGTTGCTTGGCGGTGGCGCATTTGTAGTTGTAGTTTTTATGGGTGCAGGAGTCCCGGGGTCAAACCCGTGGGCTTCTCCTCCCATGCCCATATGTTTGGCGATTTGTTATATTATATGTTTGATATATGGCATAGTTTTATGTGATTTGGGTTCTTTGTTTTTATTTTGCAGGCCGCGTAGTGCATATTATGCCCCTCGTGGGCTCCTCCCTCCTTGTTGCCTGATTTGGGCACTTGATGCATTGGGTGTTACATGTTATTTTTTTTCTGTTGTTATTATTGTGCTACCATTGAAATATGGCGCCTGTGTTATTAATGAACTGGTGATGGTAAAATTGACCTGTACTTCTGGTTACACATTTTTATTGGGTCATCTGCTCTCATTACCATAGTTTGTTTCCATGGGTGATATTAACACTCTCGTGATTACTCCCACCGTTCATCGGAAGCGAAAGCTGAAGGTATCAAAGGACGAGATAGGCTGGCCTCCCACAGTGATCATTGAGAACACAAGGCTGGCCAAGAACGAGGATGGACGCTGGACTGGGATTGGTAATGTGGAGATGGCACAGATCCTTCAAGGTGAGTAAAACACCTCTTCTATATTTAACATATGTCTATTATGTCCACCATAGTTCAGCTAGATTCATAGCCCTGTAAATATTAATAGTTTAAAGGGTTGTTTGGGGAATTTTTTATGAAGGACGTATAATTTTTTGTTATTGGAATACATTGTGGGAGATATAACACTGATTGGTTTTTCAATTCTGAAGTTTAGGAGCTAAATTGGAGTGATATTTATACCTCATTCTTTGATGAGTGGAAGGTCTTTGTTCTAAAAAGTATCAGTACAATAAATCTAGATTCTATAAATAAGTGTGATGGATTTATTCAAGTATTAAACATTTCCTACTTTCCAACAAAGGATGTAGATTCATATTTAATATCATTCAATGAAATTTTCTCTCACATTATAATTTTTTAACAAGGTTTTTGGTCTGAAAACACTTTGACATTCAAGAATGTTTGGGTGAAATCCCAATGTACAAATGAAACTGCAAAAAAAAAGAACTCGGAAAATAGATGGGACTATCGTGTACAATAATGAACACAAAGGATCACTAATCCATGAACAAATTAAAGGGATGATCAATAAGATACTCAATGTATTTACTATCTTAATCCAAAATTGAAATGTTTTTTGGATTGGCTTCTAAAAATTATGGCAATGGGCCATTTAGATGCCTTTTTCCTAGTTGCAACACGTGAGTATTCCCCAATAATTGATGAAATGTGGAGGGATCTTTGCAATTCAGGCTACATATTAAAGGCGTCAATCCCTTGGATTCCCAACACTGATGAATGATATGGCAGGTTGGCAGATTATTGGATCTTCTTCGGGTATTTCTAGGTTAAGAAAAATGATAAGTTGAATCATTTTTTAGATGGAAAAACCAGTACTAAAATTTTCACAAAATTCTTATGAGACTAGAATTCATAGCCTCTAATTCCAGTACCAATAAATCCTGCAAATTGTTCTTATCATAAAACCCATAACCAATCAACCCCTTGCTAGAAAATGTTATCCTTTGGTTGCCCAAATGGAAGAAGTATAGAGAAATAAAAATTAGAGGAAAAAACTACAAATGTGTCTAACTCACCAGATAAATAATGAGCACCTATATAAGAAGCAATGCCCATAGAGACTATACCCAATGTTTTCACCAATTCATTCATATTGAATCTCATTTCGGACTCACCAAATCACTGATGTGGAATATCGTTTCAGACCATTTACAACTTCATTTCCCTCTTCCCTACTGATTTGATTTGGCAAAAATATACATTTTCTTCCCATTTACATAAACATGGAAGAAATCGTTCCGATTGAAATACATGGGTAAAATTGGTTCCATAAACCACTAATTCGAGGAGATGGGGGGAAAATGTTTGCCCTAAATCCTTGACTCAAGTATCTGCAGAGTTATTCACTCCCCAAACAAAAGGGATTCTAAAAAATCGAAGCGAAGTGAAACTTTTTTCATGATATGGGGTTGGCAAACCCTCTTTGCATAGGATTTTCCGATTTTCTTTCTGGGACAAATGATGTATGATATATATTTTATAGTATAATATTTCGGCAAAAAAAATTTACTTTCTTAAAAATTACTTCAATAAAAATTCGCCCCCTCAAAAAATTGAACCCTAAAATTTTGTCCATGGGAGAAATTTCGCCCCTAAAATTATCTATGCTTTGTTTTTAAAAATTATCATTTAAATATCTCTGCAAACTAGTATCCAAAGAAGTGGTCTGAAGGAAATTTCCCAACTCTCTATGGATTTAGTACTAACTTCTTATACCTATATTAGGAAATTGTTGGATGGAACACATGACAAATAGTTGAATATTCCACCAAGAGATTTGGTCAACCCTTAAAGCATTTAATATGACTTTCATCACTTTAATCACAAAAGAGCAAGATGCCCTTTTTGCTAATAAATTCCAGCACAAAGTCATACACACAAAAATCCAAGGTAATTGTTCCCACATGCCTAATGTTTTTCTACACCCATTTAATCCAAGACTTGGTACATGCAAAATATGTGCTCTCCCGTGGGTGTAAGACTCTTTGAAGGGTTTTTTACACAAAAGTCATAACTTATTCCTCAATAACTCCTCCTGCCATGTTTGACACTATTTGGACACATCCTCAATGAGGGTAGTTATCACCATCTGTTAGATTTTGACCACACCTCGGGTCTGGTCTATTGTTTCCAAAATTATATACAAATTTACCCAATTTTAACTGTAAACATAAACACACTAAGATGTCTAACTAAATTAGCACATAGGAAAAGGGAAAGCTAGAAATTAGATCATGCATAAGCACACAAGAATCTCAAGCCCAAAATCATGATCTCAACTCAGAACACATGGGCTCATGTACCAGGGAAAATGGTTCAATTCCTTTAAAAAAAATGCCAAAATACTTACAAGACCACTACAAAAACCCTGCATGGTTTTTGTCCCAAATTTTGATAAACATTTAGGCTATCATATCAACCCTAAATGTGTCCTCGAGGTTGTCACAAACTATCAATGACCTTGTTGTTTTCCATCCCTCTTTCATTATTGTTCTAGGCCTCTATACTTGTTGTTATAAACCTATAATAGCTCCTTAGATTTCCCTCAAATCTTTCTTATCACTGACAACTACCTGTACCCCTCAAGTCATTCCCATGGACCTCTTCTCTTGCTCCCAGCTTATCCACCAGGGAAACTTTAGAACAAACCCAGAATTTTTTTGTCTCCAGCTGAATGAGGGCTTACCCAACCTTACCTTCACCTACATCTAGGCAACAAGAGTTTAACATACCCCTCCAAGATGCGGTCTGAGGTACTAGGCCTGCAACCTCTCCAATATGTCCTAGACAGGTCCACTAGCCTATCCAAAAGTGGTGGCATGAGTATCAGCCACTATATGGGTCTTGAGCCCTCCCATTTTGTCCTTCTTGTCAAATTCTACACCTAGTCTCAATTGAACTAGATCAAAGTCGAGGTATGGCACTACCTGGCCCCTTCACTCTGCACTATCACACATTAAAAAAACCAACACATACCCTGCACTTGGATTGACGTTCGAACTCTTTCCTATCCAACTGAGGCACACAAAACAGTCCACAAAACAACAATAAGGCTCTCTCCCTTAGACAACTTTACTACGGTGCCATACTCGGCCCCTCACCAAGTTGTCTACAACAAAAATACCTCAACCATAGGCTTAATCGGCCTACTCCATGAGACTGAGTTCATCAAGTATCTCCTTCTCCTTTTTATTTTCCCAAAACACAGAAAATTACAACATACTAAAGCCTTATAGCATCCACCATTTGGCTAGACTGAGGTCACCACACTTGGACTGAAATCACCAAACATCCACCACACAATAATGTCACAATAAACCCTTATGTCATTTTATACAAGTGTGAAAGCCCTTCAAGTAAGTCAACATTAAATTAGAATATTTTATTCTTCTTTGTGGGTGTGAAGCCCCTGCACAAGCCCACAAATCCCACCACCAAACCCATGAATCCCCAACTTCATTCCAAAGGTGGTTTTCACCAAATGAAGAGTCCATCATAGTGAAAACGATGATTCCCACGTGCTAGACACCTAGGACACATGAGAATACCTACAAAAGCTACAAAAAATCAACACCATCACCAATGTTACGATGGGGATTGTGATTTCCTCCATGCACATATGTGAAGAATCAATATGACATTGAATGGGAAAGAAAACAAGAAAATTGTGTTTCAAAACATATTATCAATCTGCAAAAACATTCTCCACTTGAAAAAATGCACTTTGCACTTGTAAAAACTCACTCTGCATTTGCAAATTTACTCTCCAAACACTCTAAAATCCAGTTGCACTCTCTAAGCTTCTCAGGGGTCCCATCTCTCTCGCATTCATTCATCCCTGTGTTTTGGTATTCATCAAACTCTATTCTACCATGATAAGAGCAAGAACCCTGGTTAGGAGGGATTTCTTAATGGATGAAATTTCCAATAAACTTGAGCTCTTCACAACAATATTCTTGTATCAGGATTACTTCTTCCTAAGTTCTCTAATCTCTTGTAGTTGAATACTTTGTATTTTTGTGAGAGTTCCAATTTCTCCCAAGCCTTGAGAAGCATTGATTGATAGTTATTCTAGTTGATACAATTATCTTCATAATTGTTAGATTGGGTGGAGTGATTCTGATGATGGCCTCCATCCTTCCCTAGCCGTATTTTATTTTGTGTTCTTTTCATATTCTCATCGCTACTGGATTCTCCATAATCTATTATGAAGGTTCCCATCTCCTAAATCTTTCTTGTCCTGACACAAAATATTGCCTCATCCTTGTAATCTCCAAAGACCTTACGTTTGTTGGATATCCTTGGTTCATCACCCCTATGAGAAAGTTTTATTACCTTCCCACCCTAGTCTCAATTATTCCTTGTTTAATCGACTGAGAACTTGATTCTTCCATGCTTCCACTACCTCCTCCTCAAAAGGAAAAAAATACTCCATCATGAACCTGATCCAATAGTTCAGTGGATAAATCGATAATTTCTTCCTCCATCTTCCTATTCTCTAGTATTTAAACTTCCTGACTATCAATATGGTATTTTTAACAAGACTTTTCAATTTGTACATGCCTTTTATAAGACAAAACATTCATAATTTGTGGAAAATGTGAAAATATGAAATTTGTGGATTCTAGAAATTTAAGATTAAGAGAAAAAGGAGAGTTGGCATCATTGATGACTCTATTAGGACATCTTGGCATTAGGATGTGATGCCATATGATGTCAACAAGTTGTCCTACTTGTAGAGTGTTCTTAAAGTTTTTGTTGTGGATTACTTTGAAGTTCAAACTAATGAATTAAAAAAAATAGCATCAAATGTAGTGGGAAGTATGAGTAATATAACATAGTAGGATCCTAGTGCATTAGAGATAGAATTTAGTTAACTGTGTTACGTTTGATAAAGGTTGTGATCAATAAAGCACATCAATTGTGCAATAATATGTTTTCAAGATAGAGTGGAAACAAGAAGCAAAGTGCAAAAGGTAAGGGTCAAGGTGGTAAATGACTCAGTAACAAAGGCAGATATGAGTAGAAGAAACATTGCATGTTTGGATGAAACAAAGTGGTATGGCATGGAAATTTTCTTCATAATATTGTACCTACACTAGGCCACATTGTTGGCATTGCATATTTGGAATTTTCTAAACAAAAATTTGAAAAGAGGGATTCTAAAATTCGTTTTAGGATCCAGAGAGAATTCTAGGCTCTTCTTATGAAAGACATTGATCCCTAGCCTTGATTTACATGTGCTAAATTGATAATGATTTGAGGAAAAAACAAGAAGTCCTTATGGTAGTGTGCATGTTGTACAATGGATATCAAGATGGTAAATTAAAACCAAAATATTAATGAATTAAAGGCAATGTATTTGATGAGTGGAAGGTCTTTGTTCTAAAGAGTATCAGTACAATAAATTTAGAGTCTATAAACAAGTGTGATGGATTTATTCAAGTATTAAACATTTCCTACTTTCCAGCAAAGTATGTAGATTCATATTTAAGACCATTCAACGAAATTTTCTCTCATATTATGATTTTTTAACAAGCTTTCTTGTCTAAAAACAGTTTGACATTCAAGAATGTTTGGGTGAAATCCCGATGTACACATGAAACTGCAAAAAACAAAACTCAGAAAATAGATGGGACTGTCGTGTACAATAATGAACAGAAAGGATCACTAAGCCATGAACAAATGAAAGTGATGATAACGAAGCTATTCAATGTATTTACTCTCTTAATCCAAAATTGAAATGTTTTTTGGATTGGCTTCTAACAATTATGGCAATGGGGCATTTAGATGCATTTTTCCTAGCTACAACACATGAGTATGCCCCAATAGTTGATGAAGTTCAAACAAATGAATTAAAAAATAGCATCAAATGTAGTGGGAAATATGAATAATATAACCAAGTAGGATCCTAGTGCATTATAGATGGAATTTAGTTAACTATGTTACCTTTGATAAAGGTTGTGATCAATGAACCACATCAATTATGCAATAATATTTTTGCAAGATAGAGTGGAAACAATAAACAAAGTGCAGAAGGTAATGGTCAAGGTGGTAAATGACTCAGTAACAAAGGCATATATGAGTAGAAGAAAAAATGCATGTTTGGATGAAACAAAGTGGTATGGCATGGTACTTTTCTTCATAATATTGTACCTACACTCGACTACACTGTTGGCACTACATATTTGGCATTTGATAAACAAAAAAATGAAAAGAGAGATTCTGAAATTCTTTTTAGGATCTAAGGAGAATTCTAGGTTCTTCTTATGAACGGCATTGATCCCCGGCCCTGATATCCATGTGCTAAATTGATAATGATCTGAGGAAAAAACTAGAAGTCCTTATGGTAGTGTGCATGTTGTATAATGGATATCAAGATCGTAAATGAAAACCAAAATATTAATGCATTGAAGGCAATGTATTTGATGACTGGAAGGTCTTTGTTCTAAAAAGTATCAGTACAATAAATTTAGATTCTATAAACAAGTTTGATGGATTTATTCAAGTATTAAACATTTCCTACTTTTTAGCAAAGGATGTAGATTCATATTTAAGACCATTCAATGAAATTTTCTCTCACATTGTGACTTTTTAACAAGTTTTCTGGTTTGAAAACACTTTGACATTCAAGAATGTTTGGGTGAAATCCCAATGTACACATTAAACTCCAAAAAAAAAAAAAACTCAAAAATAGATCAGACTGTCGTGTACAATAATGAACACAAAGGATCATTGAGCCATGAACAAATTAAAGTGATGATAAAGAAGCTTCTCAAAGTATTTACTCTTTTAATCCAAAATTGAAACATTTTTTGGATTGGCTTTTGAAAATTATGGCAATGGAGCATTTAGGTGCCTTTTTCCTAGATGCAACACGTGAGTATGCCCCAATAGTTGATGAAGTTCAAACAAATGAATTTAAAAAATAGCATCAAATGTAGTGGGAAATATGAGTAATATAACCTAGTAGGATCCTAGTGCATTAGAAATAGCATTTAGTTAAATGTGTTACCTTTGATTGTGATCAATTAAGAACATCAATTGTTCAATAATGTTTTTGCAAGACAGAGTGGAAACAAGAAGCAAAGTGCAAAAGGTAAGGGTCAAGATGGTAAATGACTCAGTAAAAGAGGCGGATATGAGTAGAAGAAACATTACATGTTTGGATGAAACAAAGTTGTATGGCATGGCAATTTTCTTCATAATATTGTACCTACACTCGCCCACACTGTTGGCACTGCATATTTGGCATTTGCTAAAAAAAAAATTAAAAGAGAGATTATGAAATAATTTTTAATAGCCAAAGATAATTCTAGGCTCTTCTTATGAAAGGCATTGATCCCCAACCCTAATTTACATGTGCTAAATTGATAATGATTTGAGGACAAAACTAGAAGTCCTTATGGTAGTGTTCATGTTATACAATGGATATCAAGATGGTAAATGAAAACCAAAATATTAATGCATTGAAGGCAATGTATTTGATGAGTGGAAGGTCTTTGTTCTAAAAAGTATCAATACAATAAATCTAGATTCTATAAACAAGTGGGATGGATTTATTCAAGTATTAAACATTTCCTACTTTCCAGCAAAGGATGTAGATTCATATTTAATATCATTCAATGAAATTTTCTCTCACATTATGATTTTTTAACAAGATTTTTGGTCTGAAAACACTTTGACATTCAAGAATGTTTGGGTGAAATCCCAATGTACACGTGAAACTGCAAAAAAAAAGAACTCGGAAAATAGATGGGACTGTCGTGTACAATAATGAACACAAAGGATCACTAATCCATGAACAAATTAAAGGGATGATAAAGAAGCTACTCAATGTATTTACTCTCTTAATCCAAAATTGAAACGTTTCTTGGATTGGCTTCTAAAAATTATGGCAATGGGGCGTTTAGATGCCTTTTTCCTAGTTGCAACACGTGAGTATTCCCCAATAGTTGATGAAATGTGGAGGGATCTTGCAATTCATGCTACATATGCAAGGCGTCGATCCCTTGGATTCCCAGCACTGATGAATGATATGGCAGGTTGGCAGATTATTGGATCTTCTTCGGGTATTTCTAGGTTGAGAAAAATGATAAGTTGAATCATTTTTTAGATGGAAAAACTAGTACTAAAATTTTCACAAAATTCTTATGGGACTAGAATGCATAGCCTCTAATTCCAGTACCAGTAAATCCTACAAATTATTCTTATCATAAAACCCATAACCAATCAACCCCTTGCTAGAAAACGTTATCCTCTGGTTGCCCAAATGGAAGAAGTATAGAGTAATAAAAATTAGAGGAAAAAACTACCAACGTGTCTAACTCACCAGATAAATAATGAGCACCTATATAATAAACAATGCCCATAGAGACTATACCCAGTGTTTTCACCGAATCATCGATATTGAATCTCATTTCGGACTCACCAAATCATTGATGTTGAATATCATTTCAGACCATTTACAACTTCATTTCCCTCTTCCCTACTGATTTGATTTGGCAAAAATATACATTTTCTTCCCATTTACATAAACATGGGAGAAATCGTTCTGATTGAAATCCATGGGTAAAATTGGTTCCATAAACCACTAATTCGAGGAGATGGGGGAGAAATGTTTTCCCTAAATCCTTGATTCAAGTATTTGCAGGGCTATTCACTCCCCAAACAAAAGGGAATCTAAAAAATCGAGGAGAAGTGAAACTTTTTTCATGATATGGGGTTGGTGAACCCTCTCTGCATAGGATTTTCCGATTTTCTTTCTAGGACAAATGATGTACCATATATATTTTTTAGTATAATATTTGGGCAAAAAAAATTTGCTTTCTTAAAAATTACTTCAATAAAAATTCTCCCCCTCAAAAATTTGAACCCTAAAATTTTGTCTATGGGAGAAATTTCGCCCCTAAAATTATCTATGCTTTGTTTTTAAAAATGATCATTTAAATATCTCCGCAGACTAGTATCCAAAGAATTGGTCTGAAGGAAATTTCCCAACTCTCTATGGATTTAGTACTAACTTCTTATACCTATATTAGGAAATTGTTGGATGGAACACATGACAAATAGTTGAAGATTCCACCAAGAGATTTGGTCAACCCTTAAAGCATTTAATGTGACTTTCATCACTTTAATCACAAAAGAGCAAGATGCCCTTTTTGCTAATACATTCTAGCACAAAGTCATATACACAAAAATCCAAGGTAATTGTTCCCACATGCTTAATGTTTTTCTACACCCATCAAATCCAATACTTGGTACATGCAAAATATGTGCTCTCACGTGGGTGTAAGACTCCTTGAAGGGTTTTTTACACAAAAGTCATAACTTATTCCTCACTAACTCATCCTGCCATGTTTGACACTATTTGGGCACATCCTCGATAAGGGTAGTTATCACCATCTGTTATATTTTGACTGCACCTCGGGTCTGGTCTAATGTTTCTAAAATTATAAACAAATTTACCCAATTTTAACTGTAAACATAAACACACTAAGATGCCTAACTAAATTAGCACAGAGGAAAAGGGAAAGCTAGCAATTAGACCATGCATAAGTACACAGGAATTTCAAGTCCAAAATCATGTTCTTAACTCATAACACATGGGCTCATGTACCAGGGAAAATGGTTCAATTCCTTTTAAAAAAATGCCAAAATACTTACAAGACCACTACAAAAACCCTGCATGGTTTTTGTGCCAAATTTTGCTAAAAATTTAGGCTGTCATATCAACCCTAAATGTGTCCTCGAGGTTGTCACAAACTATCCATGACCTTTTTGTTGTCCATCCCTCTTTCATTATTGTTCCAGACCTCTATACTTGTTGTTATAAACCTATAATAGCTCCTTAGATTTCCCTCAAATCTTGCTTCTCACTGACAACTACCTGTACCCCTCAAGTCGTTCCCAAAGACCTCTTATCTTGCTCCCATCTTATTAACCAAGGAAACTTCAGAACAAACCCAGAATTTTGTTGTCTCCAGCTGAATGAGGGCTTACCCAACCTTACCTTCACCTACATCTAGACAACAAGAGTTTAGCATACCCCTCCAAGATGTGGTCTGAGGTACTAGGCCTGCAGCCTCTCCAATATGTCCTACACAGGTCCACTGGCCTATCCAAAAGTGGCAGCATGTGTATCAGCCACTATATGGGTCTCGATCCCTCCCTTTCTGTCCTTCTTGTCAGTTGCTACACCTAGTCTCAATTGAACTAGATCAAAGTCTAGGTATGGCACTACCTGGCCCCTTCACTCTGCACTATCACACATAAAAAAAACCCAACACATACCATGCAGTTGGATTGAGGTTCGAACTCTTTCCTATCCAACTGAGGCACACAAAATAGTCCACAAAACAACAATAAGGCTCTCTCCCTTAGACAACTTTACTAGGGTGCCATACTCGGCCCCTCACCAAGTTGACTACCACAGAAATAACTCAACCATAGGCCTAATCGGCCTACTCCATGAGAATAAGTTCATCAAGTATCTCCTTCTCCTTTGTATTTTCCCAAAACACGGAAAATTACAACATACTAGAGCCTTATAGCATCCTCCATTTGGCTAAACTGAGGTCACCACACTTGGACTAAAATCACCAAACATCCACCACACAATAATGTCACAATGAACCCTTATGTCATTTTATGCAAGTGTGAAAGACCTTCAAGTAAGTCAACATTAAATTAGAATATTTTAGTCTTCTTTGTGGGTGTGAAGTTGTTGCACAAGCCCAAAAATCCCACCACCAAACCCATGAATACCCAACTTCATTCCAAAGGTATTTTTCACCAAATGAAGAGTCCATCATAGTGAAAATGATGATTCCCACATGCTAGACACCTACGACACATGAGAATACCTACAAAAGCTACAAAAAATCAACACCATCACGAATGTTACAATGGGGTTTGTGATTTCTTCCATGCACATATGTGAAGAATCAATATGACATTGAATGGGAAAGAAAACAAGAAAATGGTGTTTCAAAACATACTATCAATCTGCAAAAACATTCTCCACTTGAAAAAATGCACTTTGCACTTGTAAAAACTCACTCTGCATTTGCAAATTTACTCTCCAAACACTCTCCAATCTAGATGCACTCTCTGAGCTGCTCAGGGGTCCCATCTCTCTCCCATTCATTCATCCCTGTGTTTTTGTATTCATCAAACTCTATTCTACCGTGATAAGTGCAAGAACCCTGGCTAGGAGGGATTTCTTGATGGATGAAATTTAAAATAAACTTGAGCTCTTCACAACAATATTCTTGTATCGGGATTGCTTATTCCTAAGTTCTCTAATCTCTTGTAGTTGAATACTTTGTATTGTTGTGAGAGTTCCAATTCCTCCCAAACCTTGAGAAGCATTGATTGATAGTTATTCTAGTTGAGACAATTATCTTCATAATTGTTAGATTGGGTGGAGTGATTCTGATGATGGCCTCCATCCTTCCCTAGGATGATTTTATTTTGTGTTCTATTCATATTTTCATTGCTACTAGATTCTCCATAATCTATTATGAAGGTTCCCATCTCCTAAATCTTTCTTGTCCTGACACAAAATCTTGCCTCATCCTTGGAATATCCAAAGACCTTATTTTTGTTGGATATCCTTGGTTCATCACCCCTGTGAGAAAGTTTTATTACCTTCCCACCCTAGTCTCAATTATTCCTTGTTTAATCGACTGAGAACTTGATTCTTCCATGCTTCCACTACCTCCTCCTGAGAAGGAAAACAATACTCCATCATGAACCTGATCCAATAGTTCAGTGGATAAATCGATAATTTCTTCCTCCATCTTCCTATTCTCTAGTATTTAAACTTCTTGACTATCAATATGGTATTTTTAACAAGACTTTTTAATTTGTACATGCCTTCTATAACACAAAACATTCATAATTTGTGGAAAATGTGAAAATATGAAATTTCTAGATTCTAGAAATTTAAGATTAAGAGAGAAAGGAGAGTTGGCATCATTGATGACTCTATTAGGACATCTTGGCATTAGGATGTGATGCCAGATGATGTCAACAAGTTGTCCTACTTGTAGAGTGTTCTTAAAGTTTTTGTTGTGGATTGCTTTGAAGTTCAAACTAATGAATTAAAAAAAATAGCATCAAATGTAGTGGGAAGTATGAGTAATATAACATAGTAGGATCCTAGTGCACTAGAGATAGAATTTAGTTAACTGTGTTACCTTTGATAAAGGTTGTGATCAATGAAGCACATCAATTGTGCAATAATATGTTTTCAAGATAGAGTGGAAACAAGAAACAAAGTGCAGAAGGTAAGGGTCAAGGTGGTAAATTACTCAGTAACAAAGGCAGATATGAGTAGAAGAAACATTGCATGTTTGGATGAAACAAAGTGGTATGGCATGGAATTTTTCTTCATAATATTGTACCTACACTCGGCCACATTGTTGGCATTGCATATTTGGAATTTTCTAAACAAAAATTTGAAAAGAGGGATTCTAAAATTTGTTTTAGGATCCAAAGAGAATTCTAGGCTCTTCTTATGAAAGGCATTGATCCATAGCCCTAATTTACATGTGCTAAATTGATAATGATTTGAGGAAAAAACTAGAAGTCCTTATGGTAGTGTGCATGTTGTACAATGGATATCAAGATGGTAAATTAAAACCAAAATATTAATGAATTAAAGGCAATGTATTTGATGAGTGGAAGGTATTTGTTCTAAAGAGTATCAGTACAATAAATTTAGAGTCTATAAACAAGTGCAATGGATTTATTCAAATATTAAACATTTCCTACTTTCCAGCAAAGTATGTAGATTCATATTTAAGACCATTCAACGAAATTTTCTCTCATATTATGATTTTTTAACAAGCTTGCTGGTCTAAAAACACTTTGACATTCAAGAATGTTTGGGTGAAATCTCGATGTACACATGAAACTGCAAAAAACAAAACTCAGAAAATAGATGGGACTGTCGTGTACAATAATGAACACAAAGGATCACTAAGCCATGAACAAATGAAAGTGATGATAAAGAAGCTATTCAATGTATTTACTCTCTTAATCCAAAATTGAAATGTTTTTTGGATTGGCTTCTAAAAATTATGGCAATGGGGCATTTAGATGCATTTTTCCTAGCTGCAACACATGAGTATGCCCCAATAGTTGATGAAGTTCAAACAAATGAATTAAAAAATAGCATCAAATGTAGTGGGAAATATGAATAATATAACCAAGTAGGATCCTAATGAATTATAGATGGCATTTAGTTAACTCTATTACCTTTGATAAAGGTTTTGATCAATGAACCACATCAATTATGCAATAATATTTTTGCAAGATAGAGTGGAAACAAGAAACAAAGTGCAGAAGGTAATGGTCAAGGTGGTAAATGACTCAGTAACAAAGGCAGATATGAGTAGAAGAAAAAATGCATGTTTGGATGAAACAAAGTGGTATGGCATGGCACTTTTCTTCATAATATTGTACCTACACTCGACTACACTGTTGGCACTACATATTTGGCATTTGATAAACAAAAAAATGAAAAGAGAGATTCTGAAATTATTTTTAGGATCTAGGGAGAATTCTAGGTTCTTCTTATGAACGGCATTGATCCCCGGCCCTGATTTACATGTGCTAAATTGATAATGATCTGAGGAAAAAACTAGAAGTCCTTATGGTAGTGTGCATGTTGTATAATGGATATCAAGATTGTAAATGAAAACCAAAATATTAATGCATTAAAGGTAATGTATTTGATGACTGGAAGGTCTTTGTTCTAAAAAGTATCAATACAATAAATTTAGATTCTATAAACAAGTGCGATGGATTTATTTAAGTATTAAACATTTCCTACTTTTTAGCAAAGGATGCAGATTCATATTTAAGACCATTCAATGAAATGTTCTCTCACATTGTGATTTTTTAACAAGTTTTCTGGTTTGAAAACACTTTGACATTCACGAATGTTTGGGTGAAATCCCAATGTACACATGAAACTGCAAAAAAAAAAAACTCAAAAAATAGATCGGACTATCGTGTATAGTAATGAACACAAAGGATCATTGAGCCATGAACAAATTAAAGTGATGATAAAGAAGCTACTCAATGTATTTACTCTTTTAATCCAAAATTGAAACATTTTTTGGATTGGCTTTTGAAAATTATGGCAATGGAGCATTTAGGTGCCTTTTTCCTTGATGCAACACGTGAGTATGCCCCAATAGTTGATGAAGTTCAAACAAATGAATTTAAAAAATAGCATCAAATGTAGTGGGAAATATGAGTAATATAACCTAGTAGGATCCTAGTGCATTAGAAATAGCATTTAGTTAAATGTGT
>SNQJ01S0208137.1:0-16202 GCA_010110895.2 Picea sitchensis
AATTGATTGAATTTCCCATACCTAGTGATGGAGAATATTAGTGATTAAAAGGATGCAATATGATGTTGCAGTTTTCGCTGAAAATCCTTGCAAATAATATTTGTAAAAAGTTGAGATTATTGGTACCTTAGGGAATTCTTACGGTTCAAGCATTGAAATGCTCGATGGTTTGGCACCTTCTATATCTCTTGATAGATGCTTGCAGGTGAACCAGAACTCTAGAAAACCACGATGGCCTGCACCTTGTATGATCTGAGGAGGTTTCTAGATCCAAAGATTCCACCTGGGTTGGCATGGGTAGTGCAACCTGCAATGACTTAGGGTTTTGACGAGTAATGAATGATCCTATTGGCCATAAAATAAGAGGGTTTCGACATGGTTTCATATTGCCTCACCTCTCTTGAATGTGTGCGCCCCCCACTCTCCCACCTCTACAGTTAAACCATGATGCCCAACTCTCTTGATAGATAATCACATGTGACTCACAACTCTAGCAAGCCATGACACCATGTACCTTGTATGATTCAAGGAGGGTGTTGGATCCAAATATTCCACTGATCCGAAATCGGATTCAGAAGCATGTCAGGGCATGAAAAATGCTCAAAAATGAAAGTGCTCAGAATCTGACGAAACCAACACCATTGCGTCCGGCTCATCTTCCCGATTCCGGTGGTATATTTACTTTGTCAAACGGACTCCGTATGCGAAAGTTATCGCGTTCTGATCAGAAGCCCAAATACTAGGTTGGCATGGCTAGTGCAAACTGCAATTATTTAGGGTTTTGACGAGTAGTGAATGAGCCCGTTGGCAATAAAATGAGAGGGTTTTGACATGGTTTTGGATTTCCTCCTCTCTCTTGAATGTACGCCCACCCTCCACCCCAAGTTAAACACCCCAAATACTATATTTTTCTATAGTAATTAAGCCCTTAATATTCCCCAATATATTGCCTTGTATTTTGATTGATGTTTCGACCCTCGATATGAATGGACATGATATTATATTGGTTTCCCAGTGAAAGATCCCCATGGAAAGTTAAGGCATGTCATGGCATGGAATAGAAAGGTATGGAAAGGCATGTATGGCATGAGATGGAAAGAGAAGTGAAGGCATGGCATGGCATGACAAATGGTATGGTATGGCATGGAAAAGCATGGCATGAAGAAGGCAAGGCAAGGAATGGAATGACATGGCCAAAACAAGGCATGGAAAGGCATGGAAAAAAAAGGCATGGCATGGCAAGGCATGGCGTGGCATGGAAAGGAATGTCATGTAATGGAAAGGAAATACAAGGAAGTGAATGAAAATACAAGGCATGGCATGGAATGTCATGGAAATGAAAGGAATGGCATACCATGGCATGGAAAGTGAAGGCAAAGGAAATTATGTCAATTCACAATCATCCCATTCATTACTACTACATGGACCACAAAAGAAAGATATTTTTCTTGTCCATATTTCAACTATTGCATTGTCTGATGTTATAACTAAATGGAATCCATGAGTGCCCTAAGATTATTTTTCATTCTTCTTGTGATCAGATCATACATGGAAATACTACCTCCAAATAATATCTATGTACATGTCCTTTGTTGTGTTATTGGTCTTCACGAGTTCATGTTCTATCTCCCATTACTGAGAACATCATTCAACAATGGATTTCATATGGAATGAGTAGTAATTGTAGACTTAATTTATTACTTTGTGTAATTCTCTTTTATGCATGCACCTACTCCATCATGATCCCCTTTCCCATTCCTGGACTCAAATAGTTCCAAATGGGTGGTGCTGAGTTTTGTGCAACATACACCACCATTGAAATACATAAGCATTTTTGAATTGGCTTGCTAACCATTTGACCCAATCTAATGTTGATCCATCTGTATGTTCTTCTCATGGGTTAATGTAAAACAACCAAAAAAAAATGTTGTCGTGAAGCTAAGTCATGGCACCGACCATCATGTATGTAGAAGTGATACTCCTTCAATATAATGTTTTTTTCCGTTACTATCCGGCCCATGCATGTATGTTATGGACCATTATGTTGACCTTCTATGAGTGATAATATTGGATTTGAATCTCATTTGTATGATTTGGAAGGTGTAGTTCTTAGAAAAATCAACCAATAATAACACAGTACCAACAAGAAATGTATCTCTTGTATTCCTAAAAATTCCTTCCATCGATCCACATGGACATATTGAACATATTGTCGTGTATTTTCGACGAAGTCCTACATGAAGTCACATACTTGTACCTGGGAAGTCGCAATTGTATATTTTTTCTTTCATGTCTCCATCAATATTATATGTGACATATTTAAAGAAAACTTTGCAAGGCAACCTCCTTCCTCCCCAATTCATGCTCATCAATTACATGGATGCACTTGCTCAATAATGTCATTCCACACAGGGGCATGTCCCATCTAAGAAATATTTTTGATAAAATGTACAACCCTTTGGACTTGTACACAAGATGTTGTGAATAAAGTCTCTAGATGATGGAAACATAAATATAACTGAGCATTTCTACAAAGGGTGTAGCAAAATTATATATATGTGTGTGTGTGTGTGTGTGTGTGTGTGATAATAATAGCCACATTCAATGTGATATCTGCAACAACATGTGTTGGTGTGTTTATTTGAATATACCAAGGCTTGCATTTATGGAAAGATATTTGGCCCAGTTAAGTGAACTGTGTACTATCCAGAATCTCTCATACAATTATGTATGTGTAATGTCAAAAGTGTTTAATATGGGTTCATGGTCCCTATATCCCATTCTCAATTTTAATTTTACATCAATTTGGTTGGAAAAAGGCCTAGTGTTCTCATGCCAAAATCATGTACGAGTCCCTTACTTGCTCCAATTAACTTCATGTCAAAAGAAGGTATCTGTATCCAATGAAGTCCCAAAAATATGTTGGGACACATGTGTCAAGGCTATCTCATCTATGAGAATACTTTCTAAGGGTTTGACATTGCATTTCATGAGATGAGAGGATTTGTTGTAGAAAGCGATGTTTTCTTGTGATATTGCCAAAAATTGATTGGTAATGAAGACTTGTCGGGATGCATTGCGGTCTTTAGAACTATTACCAATTCTTTGAAAATCATCTACAAAGTTTCCCAACAACATGATCACTTGTTTCTAAACTTTTATTTTTTAATGCCTAAAATTCTCCTAAAAACATTCAAACATCTAGATTTTAACAAAAGAACAAATAATAATTGACATTTAGCAACATCGAGTTAAAGTTCAAAATGTTATTTAATGATTTTATAAAATTATAATAGAATAATATGGTTAGGTAACTTACCTTCAAGTGATATTGAATACTTTCATCAACCTAAATGTGTTTATGAGTTCTTCACCACACAATGCTCAATCTAGGTTAGGGATGATGAACCCCTATTCTTGCACTCTCTTGACCTCACTGTTGTGGAGTTAACAATGTGCATTTATTTCCCCTTCAATCCTTGGAATATCAAATCTAGGAGGAGAGTGGACATGGGATTGACTAGTTTCTAGAAAATTTGACTATCCAGAAAGAGGTTGCACCACAAGAACTCCTTCACTACAATGTTGTACACTAGTTGCCTCTCTAATTTCATCCATTGTATAATCAACTCAAATAAAATACTCCATTATCTGGTCATCCACAACAAGATGTATTGATAAGATACTGGATGGATTTCTCTCAAATGAACTCTTGCGCTTTTCTTGTGGTGATGGAGGAAAGTAACAACAGGATCATTTAAGCTAGAAATTGGATTGTCCTTTTCTGAAAACCTACACTTTGACATACAAAAGCGTTTCCTTTTCTCTTTCTTCTTCTACCTTTTAGATCGGTTTCTCTTTCCTTGAGGACTTTCTTTCACCATTATCAATTCCCCATGTTTAAAATGAAAAATTGGCTTCCAAGCACCCCACCACAAATTTGTCTTGATATTAGACAATAAGGAACAAGTAATAATTCCAATTCCAAGTGGAAAAAATTGTCTTTGTATTACAAAGACAAATAATAATTCAATTCTGATTGGACAAATTTGTCTTGGTATTACATAAGAAGACAAAACTAACAATTCTAATTGGACAATTTTGTCTTGGTATTAAACAAGAAGAAACAACTAAAAATTACAATTGGACAAAATTTGTCTTGGTATTACACAATATGACACAACTAACAATTTCAATTGAGACAGAATTTGTCTTCCAATTCCAAGAAGACAAAAGAGACACAAACAACAATTCCAATTGGAAAAATTGTCTTCCAATTCCAAGAGACACAAACAACAATTCCAATTCCACTTGGACAAATTTTCTTCCAATTCTTCCCACAATGGTCTTGCAATGGCACAAAATTGTTTATGAATTAAACAACAAGACTAAAATAAGAAAAATTGTTGGAGTGCAGCTATTTTTTTGTTTAGATGTCAGGAGTGATTTGTTGGGCTTGAGATAGATGAGGTAGTGCAGTGTGCTTAGCAAAAAAAAAAATGCCTAGCAAGAACACATGTGTTCCTAGAGCGTGTGCACACTAAGCATATTATAATTCTAGGAATGTGCATGTAATATTCTGTTAGGCATAGTTGAACAACAATTACAAGTTTCAAGTCTGAAGAGTGTGCACGTGCTCTTAATGCAATGGATATAGAATTTACTATGGACCAAACATCTTTATGAATACATATGTATAGAGGTATGGGGACAACTAGGACCTAAGTGCTTAGGATTTAAAGTGTTTTGAACCATAGAAATGGTTAGAGCACCAAGATGTGGTGATGTGGGTGTAAGGGTTGTTGGGCCTTTAATAAGAGGTATGTACATAGTGCACTCAGGGGATTGGGTGTGGAGGGAGTTAAGGGTTGAGTATAGGTTATCCCTAGGATTAGATGGAGATAGGGGAGTCTATTTCATGGCCTACACCAAGCTCTAGATCAATCTTTAAATATTTATCTAGCTCTATGTGGTGGTCTAGGTCATGGTCTAGCTCAAGCTCCAGCTCGTATATGGTCTAGGTCATGGTATAGCTCTAGATATAGGTATATGTCATGCTCATCCTATAGGTCTAGGTGTAAATGGGTCTTGCTATGTGGAAGTCTAGGTATAAGTATTGACATGTCTAGGTCCAAGACCATTTCTTTCCTTGTGATGTAGGAGGGTGCATCAGAGGAAGAAAGAGAGTGTAGAGAGGAAGACAGTGTGTGTGAGAAGTGAGGCAAGGATGTAGAGAGTGTGAGAGGAAGATGGAGCTAGGGGGTCCTAGGTCATGGTCTAGGTCATTGTCATGCTCATATAAGTACTGCATTATAAGTATTCCATTGGAATAAGAAGAAAAAAGTAACACTCACCTTACAAGCAAGGATACATTTCTATGTTGCACATATCCTTTATTCATTGTGAGGCCTGCCTAAAAGCCTTTTAGATGGACATAGAGGAGATATAATTAGGGGAAGAGAGAGAGAGAGAGAGAGAGAGAGAGGGAGGGTAGAGATATAAAAAGAGAGAAATGGGGGAAGTAAAGAGAGGAGGGATATAGTGAAGTGGAGAGGGACATGGAGTGAGGGAGATAGGAGTACATTAAAGTGAGAGAAAGGGGGAGAAGGAGGAGATAAAGGGAGAAAGAGAAAAGAGTCCAACAAGGGTAGAGAGATGGGAAAGTATAGGGATAGGGTAGAGAGAGAGTGGGGTAGAGAAAAGAAGGGAGGGAGGAGTGTGGCATATATAGAGGTGAGTGGGGGCCAAGAGACTATAGTGACTATAGTGATGGTAGCACTATATAAAATGTAAGGTGGACTAGGTCTACCATCCCTCCGGCTCCATCCATCCATTCCATCCATCCATTCCATCCATCCATCCATTCCATCCATCCATTCCATTCCATTTCCTTCCATCCATTCCATCCATCCATTCCATGTCCATTCCATCCATTCCTTCCATCCATCCATTCCTCCGTCCATCCCTCCATTCGAATCCATTCCATTCCATTCCTCCATCCATCCATCCGATCCATCCATCCATCATTTCCTCCGTCCTTCCTTCCTCCGTCCGTCCTTCCTCCGTCCATCCATCCTTCCATCCATCCATCCATTCCGGCCATCCATCCATCCATCCATCCATCCATCCATCCATCCATCCTCCATCCATCCATCCATCCATCCATCCATCCATCCATCCATCCATCCATCCATCCATCCGGGCTCCATCCATTTCCTTTCCATCCATCCTCCTTCCATCTTTCCATCTCCATCCTCCATTCCACCATCCATTCCTTCCGTCCGTCCATTCCTCCCTCCATTCCTCCATTCCATCCATTCCATCCATCCTCCATCCATCCATCCTCCTCCATTCCTCCTTCCATTCCACCCTTCCTCCTCCGTTTCCTCCATTCATTTGCTCTTTGGAAAGAAGGGTGATGTCCCATCCATCATTATATTGTTTCTTAGGCTTCTTATCCATGGAGATGGATAAGTTTAGCTAAGCAAACCTATCATTTTCAGGTTGAGGGGTGGGTAGTCATTTATGGTGCTCCCTACTATGTCTCTTTCATCATTCACAAACTAGGTTGCCAACACTACATGTGTGGTCAACTACCATGTCTGCTAGAATGGGATGACACATATCAAGATTAAGCATCTAGAAACATTTAGTGCATCATCTAAAGAGGCAAAGAGCCACCCCCAATGCTCTTGAATCCTTTGAGTATGCCCCAACTTACAATCTTTCACCTAGGTTTGCAAGTGGAGGTTGACACACATCAATGCTTCATGAAACTAAGAAAATGCAGTAATGTTGAATATTTTCAAATAAACAAATTTATTCTTTCCAAATGAAAAACAAAAATTATGACTGTAAGTTTCTATGCTACATAAAATTTGACGGTTGTGAAATTTTATTGCCAAAAAAAAGTTCCATTTAAAAGGCAAGGAAGAAAAAAATAAAATGGAGTAGTATTCTTAATGTTTAAATTTAATGCAATGCATACTTGTGTTATCATACGGTTTGTAGGATAGGCTTAGTGGCAGATAAGGCAAAGCTGGTAACCCAGGCTTCCCCACCCACTGTCCTCGATGGGGAGCTCTTTCTATTCGATGGCTAATCTGAGAGCGTCCTAATGTCACGGGGGTTCTGAAGGAAAAGGGTCCAGGGTTTAAGGCTCAAAGGTTAAGGTAAGCTTCCCCTTCACAGTTCTGCCAAATGGATAGTCAAAGAGAAGATACTTCACTGAAAGAGCACCTGTTTGCGAGACAAAGGCAAATGAAACTAAAATGTTACTCAGTGGTTAGTACTTCAAATATTAATGACTATCTTTAATACATATGAGCAATAAATGTAATTGATGACGAAGTCAATGATTACAAAACAAGACAATGGATTATATTACTTCTTCATAAATGCATAAGTTACTGGCATTCAATGTATAAGTCAATCATGAATTATTACAATGCATGAAATATCATAAATCTGCTCATATATAATGTTCAGCTGCGTCACTATATTAAAGGGGTGACATCGGCCTAGTTTCTAGGTTAGTTTTTCTAGACAAAGAGGTGGGCCGTTTTTGCTAATTGGGCCAATGAAATTGCTCAACACCTCTATGGCTATCAATGGATGACCTAGCAGCAAGTTTTAGACCAAACAAAAGAGTTCAAATAAAGAGGCAAGGCGTCATCAGCAAATTAGGGTTAGTAGAGATAGGCTAGGGTTAGTAGGTTTTTCAATTCAAGAGTGTTTGAAAGATTGTTTTGAGAACAAAGGCTCAACGTTGAGATAGACCAGTGCCTTGAGTTAATGGAGTCAAAGAGAGGCTAGGAGGCTTGAAAGGGCTTAAACCTAAGGACGATAGAGTTAGGTTTAATGGTGATGCAATGGGCGAGGGCCACCAAATCAAAACCACAGGGGAGGAGGAGGCTCATTCGATTGTAGCAAAAGCTGGGCCTCATGCTCCTCCTCTTTCCTTAAGACTCTTTGGCAAAAGCGGCTGGCCTGTAAACATAAAATCTATGGCTGAAAAGAGAGTGTTTGGGGCCAAAGAACTTTCAAACCTAAAGAGTCAAACCCTAGGTGTAAAATCAATTGAGCCTAGGGCGTCTTCTTTCTTTATTTATATGCTTCAAACTAACTCAGAAAAGAGGAACTAGTGTACTTAATGGCTCGGGCAGGTTCTTCTTAATCAAATGGCTAAACAAGTCTTTATCATGGGGACATGAAGCAAGGACCTACTTGTGTGCTTGCTCCCTAGGAGTTTCAATGATTAAACATAAAAATAACAATGTAACCATGCATGTAAGAATTTGCAAGCTACAACCATTCAATCAAAGTTTGCTGTGAGAAAAACACTTACAAATCAATGATGAGCTTATCAAACCCTAGTTGTAACACCTTCCAATGATAAAAACACACCATATGCCGTAGGCTCAATCCTTCCAAAAGTAGCACCTCCTCCGAGAGCCCAGTAAATCCAAGACAAAGACTAAAAATTATCACTCTCACAGAGAGCAAGTTGTGTTATGTAAAATGAGGCTCTGCGTCCTCGATATATATCATCCAAATGACCTTAATTTACAAAATAGGTCATTAAAAGCGTACCGACAAAGGATAACCAACAATATTTCATTGTTGTCACATTAAATGCTAAAATGTCCAAGTAAGAGCTCTAAAGGAGGCGGTGAGGGGCCCTCTGAGACATTGGCCCTTTTGGGCATCATCATCATCGAAGGAAAAAGCGTTGGCCCTTCCTACTGGGGCTACTTGAGGCATGCCACATGTGCCAAATGGTCCAAGAACACATACATCCTCAGGAAAATGTCAACCTACCACAGGGTGGCGTCACGTCCATCAAACCCCATCATCTCATCTGTAGGGGGGTGATCCCCCCTAGGTAGATCTATGCCAAAGTGTCCTGTTGAGGGCGTCCTTTTGTCTTCTTTATGCAAGGGCTCATCATGGCATTGTCCTACCTCTGCCATCACAACAACCATCGTGGGCTCTTCCATCCCTATGGATGTCTGAGATAATAATCTCCCCATGTGTACCAGTGGACTGGTACACATTGGGGATATGATTATCTCGGACATCCATGGGATCATTAGTCCTAGGAATCCTTAGCAATGTAAATCATATCTCATCATTAAAGTTATCAAATATATGCATGAAATCCCTATTAACCTGTATCATCTAGAGCTCAAAGATATTACGGATACTATACAAAGCTAAGGAAGCAAAAGAACAACTATTAGATAATACCCGCAAAGATGGAAAGTTTCCGCAAAAGATCATTCAAGCCATGTTTATTGCGATGATATGGTTTTTAGGGATGTCAGTCATAGTCGCCCTCCATGGGCTCATTAGTCCTAGGGATCATAGCAATGTCAATCATATTTCATCATTAAATTTATCAAATACATGCATGAAATTCCTAGCATATCATCTAAGAGCTCAAAGACATTACACAGATCTACTATACAAAGCTGGAGCAACCGACAAAATAACCTATTGGGATAGTACCCACAAGATAAGGAAAGTTTCCTCAGAAGATTATTCAAACCATGTTTTATGAGGTGATATGGTTTTTAGGGATGTCCAGTCACAGTAAGACCAAGGGAAAGTGTTGTTTGTGGGTGCCTTTGTAGGAGGTGAGTTGTACCCGTCATGGATGCATTTTTTCCAAGCCCTTTATTGCCTTTATCTTTTTATTTATTTCAAGGTCTGACCAGAGGACACTGCCTTGGCATGGTGACTAGAGTTGACAGTGTTACCCATTGGTATCTTTGCAGAAATGATAAGGTTGGCTCGTGATGAGACCCCCTTTCCCTTGGCCATGCAACCAAAGGTCACTGCCCTGGCGTGGTGACCAGATGATGGAAATGTCATACCGCTGGATACCTATGAACATAATGGGTTGGCTCGTGATGAGACCTCCCATCCTTTTGGTTAGGTCTTGTTTTATTATTTTTCTTAGGGTCCCTTTAGTTTCTTATCGAGAGGATTTTTATTGCCTTCTCAGGGATCCCCTGGGCGAAGCATCTCTAGGTTTTATTTCCTATGGATTTTATCTTTTACCAACTGCTTTTACCCCCTGGGCATTTAGCCCCTTCTTCCCACAAGACAAAGTGTAACCCTCAAAGGTCATCCCAATGGCCACACTAGGGAAATGGGATGGATGAGCGGGGTATAAGATGTAAATATGATAAGATGGTGGGAGCGGACGATGGCTCTACTAATCCCCCTTGGTGGCTAACCAAAACCCATGAACATCAGCTTACAAAGTTACCCAATCAATCACCCCAACAATGGTCAAGTGGATTAGTGTAAGATCCAAGCAGTCATTAGAAATGAAAAGAACCTAATGCATATCTAAGAAGGTTATAACAATCAAATATGACACATACCATGATACCTCGGACAAATTACCTCATGGAGCAAGAGTCCTCTCCGATGGAAGCCCAGGCCGGTGGTGATGGAAACTGTTACTGCTGACAGGACAAATCTGACGAAGAAGAAGAGAGATGGACCCTCCAGGGCCATGCTCAAGTCAATCCCGCTCTCGGTACTCCATGTCTGGGACCATGTGGGTCTCGAGACATGATCTCTTAGTTATCCCTAGATATCGGGGATAACATTTGGCTCCAACTCGAGGACATGTGCTAACTATAGAGCGCATGAGAACCTCAGCAATCTCTGGCATAGACCTGTATACCTACTCACACTTGAAAAGAAAGCATCAACGACAAAAGGTGGGGTGGTATTGCCACCCCGCAAAATAATATAAGCATATATATGAAATAAAACAAACAAGATGCATATATAAAGGAAACAAACAATAAATGCATACGTTATAATACACGGAAGTGCCTACCTACTCATACTTACCTGTATAATCATGTCCCACCACCCTGGTGGGGTTTGAGGAGGCGTCCGGTGATGGGTAATGGGTGCCTTCTTCCTTCTAAGGTGGAAAAATAATAAGAGTCATCTACTGATTCCATTCCGACCTTGAAGGGTCGGAGCCATGATTGTATACTTCCTTTTGCATTAGTAGGTTCTCCTTTCTGAATATCCCACATCCATACTAACTCTCCCTTCTTGTATTTTCGGATCTTGCATTTTTCATTTCCTTGAAGAACCCTAGTGTATTGTACTGAGGGAGGTGGGTGGGATTCTTGTTGGGACGGATGTATCTGAACATCATCTTCATTCTTTGGCCTTTTTAGTATTTTGACCGTCCCTACTTCTCTACTTTGAAATTGGTCTAGAAGTTGTTGATATTCCTCTTTCTTGGGCCACTCAATCTGGTCAAAGTCTTCTTCCGTAGTAAAGGGAATATCTTCCAGAGAGTATTCTTGAAGAGTTTGTATCACATCTTTTTGCGGTTCATTCTCAGCAGGGGCAACATCATGTACATGAGTTCCAGTCAGTGGTACGTTGAGTAACCGTCCAGTTGTCCCATCCTTCAAAGGTAATCGCAGAAAAGTGAGATCCATTTCAAGGGACCCGCCTATCATTGCACCAAACTTTCTAGAAAAGAGCATTCCCCACACATCCGGGACATCAACAACTATAATGTCTATGTGAACTATCTTCTCAGGGAATTCTTTTAGTCGCACTTCGATGTTTTCAATTACACCATGTGTGGGTATAGCCTTGGATTCAAATCCACAAACATTTCTGTAAGGTTTGGTTACCTTTAGGCCCATCTGCTGCATGACTTTGAGAGACATCATATTTGCGCCAGCACCTGTATCTAACATGCAGTTGTTGAGATATTTATTATTCATCACAAGAGTCATGAAGAAAGGAGGATTTTCACCGTAGTGGATCCTGAAATGATTTGCTTGCAGCATAATTGGGGGGTCCACAGGCTTAGCCGTTCCTGAAAAGAAGTTGTTGAAGCGTTCTTTAATGGAAGGGATTTTAATGGCTTCTTTCAGAGGAACATTCACATGCATTTTGGACAAAGTCCATTCGAGGTCAAAATCAAGTGTAATCTTGTCGGCTTTGTCATTTTTGGGAGGAGGAGCCTCAGATGATTTCGGCTGATCACTTGTAGATTGGTTTGGGTTCCTTCTCCGATACACTTGGACTTCCTTCTTCTTCAGTTTCTCTCGTGATTCTTGATCCAAGTTGTTGATTATTGCTAACCCTGCTGCTCGTGCTGCTTCTTTCAGGGCTTTTTGATGTTCTTCGTCAGTGATGTTTATTTGAGGGAAGTCTGAAAAGCAGTCAAAGTTGTTGACTTGTTTTTGGTCAACATTATAAGGACACTCATTCTCCCAATGTGCTTCACTACACTCCAGACACCAGGTATTCTCATCCACAGCATTTGCAGAGGCCAAAGTATTTGGGACTTCATTTTCATTCTTTGGTTTGTAACTTTGATTTCCCTTTTGAAATGGCCCTTTGAAAGGAGGTCTAGGTGCCTGGGTCTGGGACTTTTCAAGTCTTACGATCCGGTTCATCATTTCCTCTTGATTCTTCATGATGCTATCTACTGAAGCTTGTAGCTTACTAATACTATTGCACAGATCCGAAGTAGGCTCAACATTGTGTACCATCTTCTACTTAACATCTATCTTCCCCCTAGGGTTGGCAAAAGGCTCAATCTTGGATGACAGAAGATTCCCTTCAATATTTGTTGCAAGTTCTTGGGCTTCTTGAATGGATTGAGGATTTTTGTCTCTGAGGAGATACCCTAGCTGGCCATTGAAAGATCTAGTATAAATTTGTATGAGATAATCATCTTCCGGTTGATGGCTTGGGGGAATTCGCTGGAGTGCGGCTTCAAATCTGGTATGAAACTCCCTTATGGATTCATTTTCACATTTGGCAATCCCATATAACCGGGTAAGCAACATGTTTGGGTCTTCCTTGATGCTCCACCTTATGAGGAAGAGTTCTTCAAGTCTATCCATGGTCTTAATGCTTCCATCAGGTAGGCTAAGATACCAACATCTTGCGGCATCATAAAGGGTAGCAGATAAAATCTTCATGACCAAGTCTTCAGCGTCATCAGCAATTGGGTGAAGCTGAAAAAATGCCCAGAAACTACTTATGTGTTCTTCGGCACTAGTAGCATCAGTGTCGGTAAACTTAGGCAACCACTTCTCATACTTAGGTGGCATTTGCCTAGGGTAACCAGGTATGGCTGACATGTCCAACGGTCTGAACAAGGTAGATGACCATTGTCTCTGATTGTTGATTGGGTTAGTAGTACCGGTCTGAGAGGTAGACATGTTTAAAGGAAGTCTCTTTCCTAAAAGTGACTTGACAACAGGTGAATTAGCAGGAGGCTTCCTTCTGAAAGCTAGAGGAGGGTTATTGAACCTCCTTTTGGTTTGTGGAGTCGCCAGATAGTTTCCCTGAAACTACCAAAGAATAGGGGAAAAAAAGGTAGTGGATTCGCCAGGTAAGCTTTTAAGAAAAGGTTCTAAGGATTACCAAAGGTTTGTCATTGAGGAAGGTTGACTCAGTGTTCCCCAGCAGCGACGCCAAAATGTTATCGCTCAGTTTGTATTCAAGGTCAAATAGCTGAAAGGTAAGGACCAAACTGGCGTAACAGGAGCTTCCCCACCCACTGTCACCTCGATGGGGAGCTCTTTCTATTCAGGGTGGCTAATCCCAAGGGAGACGTCCCTAGTAATCTGGGGTTCTGAAAGGTCTTAAGGTTTAAAGGATCAAGATGAGGGTTTCCTTTCACAGATACTGCCAAGAGAGATAGTCAGAAAGAAGGTATTCCACTGATAGGGCACCTGTTTGCGAGACAAGGAAAATAAAACTAAAATGTGCAAACAGTGGTTAGTACTTCAATTGCTAATGACTATCTTTAAATATATATGAGCAATAATAACATGTAAATATTGACGAAGTCAATGATTGCAAATAAAGACAAATGGCTTATAATATTTCTTCTTCAATAAGTACAAAAAAGACACTTGCATTCAATGTACAAAATCAATCCTTATGTTCTCACAATGCATTAAATATGCTCATATATAAATATTGTTGTTGCTGCGTCTCTATGCTACAAAGGGTGACGTGAGCCCTAATCTAGGTTAGTTTTGATAGACAAAAAGAAGAATGTTCTGCTAATTTAGCCAATGAAACTGATCAACAACTCAAAGCCTATCCTTGGATGACCTAGCCGCAAATTTAGAACCAAGCAAAGGTTAAAAAGAGGCAAGACGTCATCAGCTAGTTAGGGTTAGTAAATCGCTAGGGTTAGTTAGGGTTTCAATTTAAGAGTTTTGAAAAGGGTTGCTTTTACACTAAAGACTCAACGTTGCAATTTTAGACTAGTGCCTTGGGTAAATGGAGTCAAAGAGAGAGGCTAAAGGCTTGGAAAGATTTAAACCTAAGGACGGTAGAGTTAGGCTTAATGGTGCTGCAATGGCAGGGCCACCAAGTCAAAACCCTAAGGGGAGGAGGCTCATTCCGGTGTAGCTTATGCTAGGCCTCATGCTCCTCCCTCTTTCCTTAAGACTCTTTGGCAAAAACGTCTAGCTTTAAAATATAAATCTAGGGATGAAAAGTGTTGTAAAGCCAAGGATCTTCAAACCCTAAAAGGTCAAAAACCTTGGTGTAAACTAAATTAGACCTAGGACGTCTTCCTTCTTCAACTTATATTCCAAATCTAACTCAGAAAAAGAAGAACTAGTGTAGCAATGGCTAGGCTATATCCTTCTTAATCAAATGGCTAAACAAGTTTTTATCATGGGGACATAAAGCAAGGACCTACTTGTGTGATTGCTCCCTAGGGTTTCAATGATTAAGCATAATAATAATAATGTAACCATACATGTAAGAATTTTAAACTACAACCATTCAATCAAGAAGTTTTGTATGAGAAAAACACTTACAAATCAATGATGAGCTTATCAAACCCTAGTTGTAACACCTTCCAATGATAAAAACACCATATGCATGCCAAAGATAATCCTCCCAAGTGTAGCGCCTCAACTCCAAGAGCCAATAATCCAAGACAAAAGACTAAAAAGAGATCTCTCACAAGAGAGTGAGTTATCTTATCCGAAATGAGGCTCAACGTCCTCAATTTATATGATCCAAATGACCTTTAATTACAAAATAGGTCATTAAAAACAGCTGACAAGGCTAACTTAACATTATGACATCATTTGTCTCATTAAATGATAAAATGTCAAATTATGAGCTAAAAAGGGAGACGTCAGGCCCCTCTGAGGGAGACGTTGGCCCTTTTAGGACATCATCAGCATCCAGAAGGCAAAACGTTGGCCCCTCTGGGGATCCTGCAACCTGCCACATGTGCCAAATAGTCCCAGCACGATGCCGCATGCTCCAAAAATCATCCAGCCTGCCCTGGGTGGCGTCCTATCCATCAAAGCCATCATCCCATCTGTAGGGGGTGATCCCCCCCTAGGTCAAATCTCTGCCAAAGTGTCCTGGTGAGGGCATCCTTCTGTCTTCTTCATGCAAGGGATCATCATGACGTTGTCCTGCCTCTACCATCCCAACAACCATCTGATGGGCTCTTCAGCCCCATGGAGGTCCAAGCTAATCATCTCCCCATGTGTACCGGTCCTCTGGTACCTGTCCGCCGGGTATGGTCCTGCACATCAAAAACTACGCCCTCCATGGGCTCATCATTCCTAGAGATCATAGCAATGTAAATCATATTTCATCATTAAAGTTATCAAATATATGCATGAAATCCCTAACACATCATCTAAGAGCTCAAAGATATTACACAGATCTACTATACAGAGCTAAGGAAACCAACAGAACAACCTATTGGGCTAATACCCATAAGATATGGAAAGTTTCCTCAGAAGATCATTCAAGCCATGTTTTATGTGGTGATATGGTTTTTAGGGATGTCCAGTCATAATAAGACCAAGGGAAGGTGTTGTCTGTGGGTGCCTTTGTAGGAGGCGAGCTGTACCCGTCATGGATGCATTTTTTCCAAGCCCTTTATTGCCTTCATTTTTCTTTTATTGGTTTTCTTTCTTTTTTACTTCAAGGTCTGACTAGAGGACACTGCCTTGGCTTGGTGGCCAGAGCTGACAGCGTTACCCGCTGGTATCTTCGCAGAAATGATAAGGCTGGCTCGTGATGAGACCCCCTTTCCTTTGGCCATGCAACCAAAGGTCACTGCGCTGGCTTGGTGACCAGATAGTGGCAATGTCATACTGCTAAATACCTATAAACATAATGGGCTGGCTCAT
>SNQJ01S0208138.1:0-16202 GCA_010110895.2 Picea sitchensis
ACCGTGAAATTTTATATGTTGAAGGGTGACACTCACATAGCTAATAGTGCACATGATTACATAATGCCAAACATTGGTGCATAGGGTAAAGAAGCTGAAAACCCATCAGTTCCTCTCCAGATTGAGAAGATGATGGGAGAAACAATGAAACACATCCCGAAAGGGGAATTCAAGAAAGATTCACACAATCCAAACACAAGGGCCACCCAGAACTACTTTGTGGTAGAGGATTTGTCACAAACCCCTTGTGTGATGTCTGCTTTGGAGGTCCTCCAGATCTTCCCTTCGCAGAGAAAGGCTCTACTAGCTGCATTAGGATCCACTGAGACCTATAATCCAGGAATGATCATTCTTGATACGACCGAATTGAAACCTCGTCTCCCATATCGCATTGCATGTCATATAGTAGTGGCTCACCCCACAAAATCGTTTACTCGAAACATTTTTCACACGAAGGTTGATGATGGCGTCTCGACATGCGTGATGTCATTAGCGTGTTGGAAGGCCATTGGCCAACCCGTTTTGTCTCCATCACCTACTCTCCTTACTACTTTCGATGGTTGTTCTTTCAAACCACATGGGATCATCCCTTCTTTCTCCGTGCAGTTGGGAGGGAAGATCATGTGCGTCGAAGTTGAAGTGGTTGATGTGCCTCTCGACTACAACCTACTATTAGGAAGGAGTTGTACATATGAAATGCATGCAGTGGTTGCCACATTTTTTTGGGTCTTGTTGTTTCCACATGAGGTTTGAATCGTGACCATTGATCAATTGTCCTTGTCCTGGCCTGACCCTTCATTGGGGGCATCCACGGTCCTGATGATTGATAACCCACAACCTTGTGTCATCAACATGGGGGTTGGTTTGTGCCCACATTTTATGGGTACATTCTATTACCCATCTCCTTCTGGTGATGTCAAGATGATATCGGTTGTCCCTGATCAACCTAGGGCTGAGATTTTTCAAGTGTCATCGTTTCGTATAACTTACTTTACCGATCTGTGGACTCTTCCTTCCCCATCAGCTTCGATGGAAGGGATAGGGCATCCTGGAATGTCCATGCCCTTGTCCATGATAGAGGTTGCATACTCAATAGTCCAACAAGCTTCCACTGACCCTGATCTGACTCCTGCACATGAGTTAGATACGGTTCTCGAGCCTATTTGGGCTCAAGATTCCTTCTCCACTACCAATTCTTTAGACTTGGTCTTTCCCTTAGATGAGGCGATTATTGAGGCAATGAATGTTCTGGATAGACCCTGGGATGATCTCCATCACATATCTTATTTTAGCCCAAAGTCAAGAAGAATTGAGGCAGGTGAATTCGTGTTGACTATGACTAGAGGTAGGTCTTGTCCTATCAATCCTTTGGCTACACATGTAGTTTACGTTGAAGGTAATATGGAAACCATCACTGAAAAAATACCTATTAACATATACAGAACCCCTGGCGTCATGGAGAATGTCTTCGTCAGAGCAGACTGCTCCCCCAAGGAGATTCAAATCTACACAAATTTATTTAAGGAATTTCGCGACGTTTTTGCCTAGTCTTACGAGGAAATGCCAGACATTGATCAAATAATCGTCAAACATGAAATAACGATGTATCCCGATGCTAGGTTGATCTGATAGAAGCTTCATCTAGTCAATCCTCAAAAAGCGACAGCTATTAAGGATGAAGTAGAGAAACTACTCAAAGCCAGTTTCATCTACCCCATTCAATTGACTCAATGGGTGTCAAATCCTGTTTCGGTCAACAAAAAGTAGGGAACGATTCATGTATGTATGGACTTTCATGATTTGAACAAGGCCTATCCAAAGGATAATGTCCCCACCCCATTCATTGACCATATTGTCTATGAATGTGTAGGCTGTGGGGTCTTTTCTTTTATGGATAGTTTTTCGGGATACAATCATATACAGATTAAGCCCGAAGACCAACATAAAACAAATTTTATCTGTCCATGGGGTACGTTTTCTTATCTGAAGATGTTTTTTGGCCTTAAGAATGTTGGAGCCACCTTTTATTAGGCCATGTCTTTTGATTTCCATGACCTAAGACACATAGTCGAGGCTTATCTCAATGATCTAGCATCACGATCTCGTAAGAGAGATGATAATCCCGCGCACCTCCGACTAATCTTCGAACGATGCTGCTACTATTAGATTCCCTTGAATCCAAACAAGTGCAATTTCTGCGTGACGTCAGGTTGTCTGCTAGGTTTCATAGTTTCGACAATAGATATAATGGTTGATCCTCTAAAGGTTTAGGCGATAGTTCAGTTGCCTCCCCCATGCACAGTCCCTCAGCTTCAAATCTTACAGGGTAAAGAGAATTTTCTTTGGTGTTTTATCGCAAAATATGTAGAGATCACTAAAGGGTTCATGCATCCACTAAAGAAGGGAGTCCTTCTCCATTGGGACGAATCCACCCAATGCTCTTTCAAAGCGTTGAAATGCACCCTCATGTCTGCCCCTCTACTCCATCCTCCCAATTATAATAAAGATTTCTTATTGTATTTGGCCGCTACAGAGTCGACCATTGGTATGGTCTTAGTTCAAGAAGACGATCTGCTTGAAGAGCATGTGATTTATTACCTAAGATGAGGCCTGGTTGGACCAGAACTCAACTACTCCCATGTTAAGAAGTTAGCGTTGGCAGCAGTGCATGCTGTCCAACGGTTCCGTCACTATATTCTACTTCGTAAGACCACCGTCGTTGCCGTCGTGAATCCGTTTCAATTCATGTTGACACGATGTGTCATCGACAAAAATATCAATAGATGGATTCTTATCCTCCATGAATTTGACTTGGATTTTTCTTCCACGAAATCCAAAAATTCACTGGTCTTTGCAGAACTTATCTCGAAAATTCCGGTCGAATCAGGTGATGTTACTCCCAAAGAATCACTGATTAAAGGAGATCTTTTTCTGATTTCATCTTCAGAACCCTAGTATGGAGATATACTAGTCTATCTCCATACTTTGAAGTGCCCCACCTCTACTTCTCATGATGAGCGTTGACATATACGCCATCAGGAAAAAAACTATCTCATACTCGATGACACTTTGTATCGTTGAGGTGTAGATTGTATCCTTTGTCGATGCATCACTCATGAAGAAGCGAAACTCATTCTTAACAACAGCCACACTGGAGCATGTGGTGGTCATTTGTCTGGGTTGGAAACAACCCAAAATATTTTATGAGCTGGTTACTTTTGGCCGATGTTAATCAAGGATTGCATTGAATCTGTCAAGAAGTGCCACATGTGTTAGATCTTCTCTCGGAAGATGAGGGAACACCCCGCTCCCATGTTTCCCATCATTATTGTTGGTCCGTTCACTAGGTGGGGGATTTATTTCACTAAATGCCACCTGGCCTTAGCTAGGGGGCATTGTTATATCATCATAGCGGTAGACTACTTTATAAATTGGGTCGAGTATATGCCAATGTTCAATAATGATGGTGAGACAACAACTCTCTTTATTTTCAATCAGATAATAGTAAGGTTCGACATCCCGAAGGATATTGTCACTGACCATGGAAGTCACTTTCAGAACAAAATGATGTCTAAGTTAACTTCAAATCTTGGGTTGAGGCAAGAGCATTCATCACCTTACTACCCATAAGCGAATGGTCAGGTGGAAGCTGTGAATAAGTCTCTCAAGACCATTCTATAGTGAACGATCAATTCATCCAAGTCAAATTGGCATTTAATGTTGTACTTAGGATTGTGGGCCTACCAAATGTCTATAAAGACTACCACCAACAGTTTCTCACCTTTTCAACTTGTTTACGAGATGGAAGAAGTATTTCCAATAGAGTTCCATATCCCATCTCTAAATTTGGTAGTACAATTATTGCCAGACACTTCACCGCTTGAGGAACACTTATTATAACTCAAGCATCTCGATGAGTAGTGACGTGACGCAGCCTTGGCCAATGAGGCTCACAAGAAAAGAGTCAAGTGTCAGTATGATCAGTCTGTTCTTCCTCGTATTTTCTCCAAAGGCGACCTTGTCCTGGTCTATGACCAAGATAAGGATCCCCTGGGGGCAGGAAAGTTCAAACCCATGTGGTTCATACCTTTCATTGTGAAGGAAGTACTAGAGAAGGGAACTTATCGTTTGGTTGAATTTGAGGGGAACGCTTTAGCAGAGCCTAGAAATGGGCTCTACCTCAAGAAGTATTACTCATAGGTGGGTGCTATAGTGGGAAAACCCCTTACAGACTACACTAGGGTTCTAAAGTGCAGGCAGATCTAACCGTATAAAGTCTCCTACTTTTAACAACTATCCCAATAGTACCCCACATTCATGGATTGATTACAAAGTATAGGGATCTGGTAGTCTTACCTTAAAGTCCACGTCTGGTGTCGATCCCTTTGCATTCGGTCGCTTCTCGATTGCAAGTCTCCTCCCAACGCTGACCTGCATTCACCAAAAGACAAACAAGAAACTACGAACATGCATTCTATGTATGAATTAGTGGATTAGATGTCATAACAAAATGTAAATCAAACATAAATATTGAACACATCATATGGCGCGACAAAAAAACTACTTCTTTATATTAATCTCACAAAGTTACTTACAAAATGAGACCAACGACTTCTCCTTGAACTCAGTCCTGGGCTCCTCTTCACCAAGCTCCAAATGCTTCCATGTATCCTTCTTCTCTCACACTTCTCTCTAGAGAATGGGCATAGGCTTATGGATGAGGAAAAAGGCAAGAATAGATAATTCTGGCTCAAAACTCACAATGTGGCTGCAAATTCTTGGGGAAAGGGGGGAAAGTGAAATGGGTAGAGTTTCATTGTTTCTCTATTTCTCTTTGAAATGAGACCCCAACACCTCTTTTTATATGTCAAAAAGATGATTATTCGGTTGGGTGATGGGATATAGGCGGTGAATTGGTTGGGAAACCACCCGATAGCCCGTAATCTCAATGAATCCCTCGCCACTTTTTATTTTTTTCAACTTTTGTGGGCATACGTGGGCTGTAATGGTGCAACTAGCATACGTACGCGGGAAGTAATGGTGCAACTATCGTACATACGTGGGAAATAGTGGTGTAGGGCACATACATATTCAAAAATAGTGTTTTTAAGAAGATCTATTCAGTATTGGCTTTGCAAAAATAGTAAGTAAGATGGCCTGATGCCAAGTATGCATGTATGGTGCAATTTAGGGTTATAACAGTGGGTCACCGTGGGTGAATTCTTGTACATATGTATAGTTCTTATACAATTAGTTTGTTTTGTCTTTTTTTTGGACGTGTCGTTATTGATGTCATATTTTTCACTTTGGCAGATGTCAAGTGAATCAGAAGTGTTCGTTGGGTTCGCAGACGACGCTAGACAACACACTCGGAGGCTTTCTTCCGCAGCTTGGGTGATCTTCACACCTCAGGGTCAGTTACTATCTTCTGGAGGTATCTGTTTAGGTGACGCCACAAAAAACATCGTCGAGTACAACACAATGATAGAGTTACTTCGTGACACTTTGTCACATGGTATCTCTCACCTCCGGGTCTACTTAGATGCACAACTAGTTGTGTCCTAGTTAAATGGCGTTTACCGCGTTTATGATCCTACTCTACACTGACGGTTCCTTAGGGTACGTCTCTTAGAACGTTTCTTCTATTACATTACGTATATCCATGTTCCTAGGAGACTAAATTAAATTACAGATACTCTAGCTAATAAAGTATTAGATTGGCATATTGCACACACATAGAAAGAAGCACACACATACACATGTATATATATCAAAAGTCTCAGAGTACATAGGTGGGCACAAACGCCTCAAAAAATAATATATCCAGTGTACATCACGGGGATTATGCCCTACAAAATATACAAAAGCATGCCCTCGAAACGTAAGTGGTCCATCCTAAGATAAGCACAGGGCCTGTTTACCTTGCCATAGTGAACATTGACATTTTCCAAACACCGAAAAATATGGACCCAGGTCCATTAAACCCCAACTACATGAGGCTGCATAGATGGAGGGAGATCCTCGATCTCGACCATGGGCATTGTACGAGTGAGCGTGGTGAGGTTTCTCTCCACCCGTCTCAACACTCTCTTAGCCTCTCCGGCTGGAGGTCCTCCTGTTGCTGATGTTGTTGGTCCGGTGGATGTTGCTAGTACTGCCTCTGGTCGAGGATGCTGCTTGATCCTCACGAAGTCTGCTGGATGCATTGGTCCCACATCTGTACATAAACATATACATAGTTGTCAAATACTCAGTTTCACATAAAAATGATATATATAAAAATAAATTAAAAATTAAATAACTTTAAAAAAAAAACGTACCCATCTCTCCTCACTCAGCTCCAGGAGGTACGGGAATGTACGAGTCCCTGGAAAAGTTGATCCCAACGTAGGGGTAGTCCTCTATCACCAAAATCTTTCATTCCCACCAGATTAAAAATGTATTGTCGAAGGCCTCTAGGGTCCTCCCTCCCCCCTGTCATGAAAACAATGTTGCCCATCTACACACTGCTAGGAGCAAGGCCAAATTCCCCCGCACTGTCTCTCATGGATTGAGAATCGGTACCCTCTCAAAGAAGAATGAGCATATAATGGTACCAAATTTGAATTTCTTTTTACTCCACCCGTGAAACTTGATGAGTTGTCTCTTCATGTAGTCAAGCATGTTCGTGCTCCAGTCGAAGATTCGTGCATTTAAGCACTGCACCGCACAATGCATGTGCACCTGGGACACCTAATGTAAGGTTGTGGATCCAGTAATCCTCCCAATAAGTAAAACTATCACCTTTGGTGATAGGTTGGTAATCTTGTGGATCGACACTTGAGAACCTACTTTCTCAGTGCCAGCCTCACAATACAATCCGATCAACTCAACAATGTTATGAGGCCCGAGGGGAAAATCTCGCAAGTTGACTGGTTCACCTATCCTCGAGAGGCTAGTCAGAAATCAAATGTATTCAGTCATTGGAGTCAACGACAACCTCTCCAACATAAACGCCTCAACGTCGGGGTGCCAGTAATCCACCAAGGCATTCAACATCCTAGGTTGTGCCCTCATGAATGGACACCGAAAAAACTTCCATAAACTGCATTGTCTCAATGCGGTCATAGCTGCAAGGTCCTCATCAACCAAGATATCTATATCCTCACGCTACCTCTCTCTCCAGTGGACATACATCCTATCAAATGACAAGTTCATGGAGGAAGTTAGATCTTGCATTTTCATTTTTCTACCTTTTTGAGGGTGTACGCGAGATGTCTTGGACATAGTTGCATATGCACGCGGGTAGATTATTTTTTGCCCGTGAGAATACGTGGGAAGATTATTTTCTTCCCACGAGCATACGCGGGTTTTCCTTGGATAGCCCGCGTACACGCAAGTCCGCCCCTTTTTAGGAGTGCACCCCCCAAAAAAAAGCTAAAACTATTGAAAAAATGAGGTATGGAAATGCAAGAGGGGTTAATTTGTACTTACTTGGTCTGAGCGGAAGTTCGTTTCATCCTTTGAAGCTCCCAGAATCAACTGTTCTCACAAAGGGGTGTTTTTGGCTTTTTGGTTAATTCTACATTTGTAATGGTAAAAATGAGCTGTCAGCTTCTATTTATAGACTTTTTGGGCCATTTTTGCCACCTTTTTGAACCCTTTTGTCGATTTTTCTGGCTTGAAAACCATTTAACATGGTTCTTGAGTTTCTCATTGGATATTATGATACACTTTACTTTTGGTTTGGAAAACGTTTTGAGAGATGGTTCACTTTTAAAGATTCTTTGGTAAAAATCGTTTTTTCCAACTTTTTGCATTTAAGTTAGGATTCCACCTCCACTTTTTTCATCTTGTTGTCTTTTCTTATTTTCCATAGGATCGATCCCACCGAATTGTGACACAAAACCTCCATTGTTTCTTTAGAAGTGTCGTAATTTAGTGGTAGAGCCTACCTTCACATGAATCCCTTAGATAGATCCTGGTTGCATTTTGGTGTCCATGTCGTCGTTAATGACTTTAGGCTCAGGAGTCCTTGTTAGTCCTGTCATGATTACGATATTGAGCCCCATATGTCTGATATGTCATAAATCTTGGCCTCACCCTTGGGACTCCCATAAAATGAGTATTCTTTTAAGCCCTTTTTAGACTCTCTAAACATGAAAATATTGTTGTGCGATCTTGTTGTCCTTCACGCTCGCCAAGCTAAAATTCGAAGGCACATCTGTCTGGCGGTAGTTTACCCCTTTTTCGGTTTAGATAGTCAATTGTACGAACAAAGGTATACTCTAGGAACTTTGGTTCGCTAGAATATTATTCTCAGGTATATGTTTAACCCTTTTTCGGGCCTGAGGGACTAAATTTATGAAAAAGGAACCCCCATGGAGTCCATAGTTAAGATCTTTTTAGACTCCTTACAATTGAAAAGATTGTCGAGTGAGCTTGTTACTTCACACTCGTTAAACTGGTCCAAAAGAACATCCCCTAAGGATTCCATAGTTAAGCTCTTTTTTAGACTCCTTAAAATTGAAAAGATCGTCGAGTGACCTTGTTCTTTCACACTAGTTAAATCGGTTCAGAAAAACATCTACGGGCATGAGTTTACCCCTTTTTATGGCCTGTAGATTAAGGAAGAAAAAGGTACACCTTGAAAGATTTGTCTCGCTGGGAGAGTTCTCCTAAGTAGATTTTATATTTTTTTGGGCTAAGGAGACTAAATCTAGAAAAAGGTTGTGGGTCCATAGTTAAGCTCTTTTCAGAATCCTTAAAATTGAAAAGATTCCCGAGTGATCTTGTCTATTTCAGACTCGTTAAAATGGTTTTGAATAGATGTCTTTTCGGTGCTAGTTTACCCCTTTTTCGAGCCGACTAGACTACCTTCGAAAAACGTACTCTAGTGGAGTCTTCTTTTACATTTTTTCAGACTCTCTAAACGTGAAAAAACTACCGAGCTTACCTTCTCTAGGCTTGTGAAAAATAAATTGAAGGGGGTTTCATCGTGTCTTGCTAATCACATTTGAAGCATGCCTTATACGCAAGCCTTGTATCACTTTTCCTTTGCGATCTGACACCTTGACCCATGGAGGAAGTTTCCCTGAGTGTCCTTTTCCTGCACATGTCTCCTTGATATGAGCATTAGTGTGTTCCTTGTGCTTGGAACTAGTATGCTTGTGACACTCATTCCTCCTTTGTAATGTAGCATTATTTTATTCTTTTTCAAGCTCTTCAAAATATTGAAAAAGAAAAAAAGATCAAATATACCCCAAAAAGAGGACAAGGAAAGTATTTTCTTTTTATGGAAGCACAATGAGTTTCCCTTGGACAAAGAACATCCTTTAATTTGTCATCAAGCATTGGGATTTAATATGACCATAGGAAGTTGTTCTCACTACATAGAGTTGTGTCCTCCTCTGTTTGGTTATTATTCCAAACACATGAAGAGTTTGCATTGCCTCCTACATCGTTAACTTATGTCAATGTCATGCTGCTTGAGTCTGATCATCTGTCGTGCTATTGTCCAGGGGAAGTTTTAACCAACCTAAGTCGGCCTTTCTACATTTTTTCATTTATCCTTATGCCTGACCATCCCAAAATTCCAATCAAATCCTTGTTCGAAATCATTGAAGTTCTCTGCATGATCACCGAGATCCTCTTGTCTGTTCCCCGACGAACCATGGAAGACCTCTGGGTAGTGAAGTTGTACAATCATATTACACTCCTACCCAAGTTTTGAATATCTTGAAGTTGTTTCTCGAGCTTTGAAGGCGTCATCTCTAGCCGCTAGGCATCATTTGGCTTCTTGAAGATGGATACTACACATGTATATCTTTGATTTTGAGATGTATATCTGCTGCGTATTTCTCACGGCTACACTTTATATAGTTATGTGACATGGATCTGTAGTGTATTTGATTGGAAACCATGATTTATTTCATCCTGAGTATGTGTATGCCTGCCTCGGTGAGACAATTGTTATTTTTGCAGATGGCAACTCCCGAACTCTGGTCCTAGGCTCACTCGCTTCATACGTTGGCGAAGATTTTGTAATGTATTTCGGCCATCAGATGCTCTTCTGACCTCACACATTAGGGGGCATCTGTTATAACCCTAAATTGCGCCATACATGCATGCCTGGCATTTGGCCCTCTTACTTTCTATTTTTTCCAAGCCATCATTGAGAAAATCTTCTTAAAAACACTATTTTTGAAGATGTACGTGCCCTGCACCACTACTTCCCACGTACACACGCTTGCTACACCACTAAAACTCGCATACGTATGCTAGATGCACTATTACAACCCGCGTATACCCACAAAAGTTGCAAGGAATTCATTGAGATTACGGGATATTAGGTAGTTTTCCAACTGTCCCACCGCTTATATCCCATCACCCAACCGAATAACCATTATTTTGTCATATAAAAGGAGGTGTTGGGGTATCATTCCACACATAAGCATAAGAACAGTGAAACTCTGCAGCCACCTTGTGAGATTTGCATCAAAATTGCCCATTCTTGCCTTTTTCCTCCATTCATAAGCCTATGCCATTTCCCTAGAAGAAGTGTGAGAGGAGACAGATACATGGAAGCACATTTGGATCTTGGTGAAGCAGAGTGCGGACCAAGTTCACGGAGCAGTTGCCGATCTCATTGTAAGTAAACATTGTGATATCAATAAAAGGAATACTTTTTATGTCCCAAAATATGATGTCTCAAATCTTTGTGTTTGATTTATGCTTTATTCTAACATCTAACCCATGATTTATATATGAGATGCATGTTTGTAGTTCCATGCTTATCTATTTGTGAATGCATGTCAACCTTGGGAGGAGATTTGTAGTCAACGGAGCGATCAAACGCGAAAGGATCGACACTGGACACAGAGTTAAAGGTAAAGTTACCAGATATTTTCACTTTGTATTTCATGCATGAATGTGGGGTATATTCAGGGTAGTTATAAAAAGTAGGAGACTTTTAGACGGTTAGATCTTCCTACATGTTGAACCCTAGTGTAGTCCATAGGGGGGTTTTCCCGCTATAGCAGTTACCTCAGATGTGACTTCAGAACTGCCTTCCAACTTATAAAGGTTATCAACCTTTGTTGCCTTCTCACTACTAAAATTCCTTTCAACACTTTGAGAGCTCCACCTTGACCTGCATACTTATATTCACCAAAATCCAAAACCCCTAATGAAATCAAATTTAACTTAAGATCAGGTACATATCTAACATCCATTAGTTCTCTAACAATACCATCGAACATCTTGATTCTATTACTGCCAACCCCAATAGTTTTACAGGGAAAACCATTTCTCATAAAAACTACACCCTCATCAACAAATTGGTACGAAATGAACCAATTTCTTTATGAGCACATGTGGTGGGAGGCACCCAAATCTAATATCCATTCTTCCTAATATTGTAAGCTACTAGAAATGGATAAAATTCATCAGTCGTACCTGGATATGTTGCAACCAAATTTGATTCTTTCGTAGAGTTATCTTCATATTCTTTTCTTTTCTAACAATCTTTCTTGAGATGCCTTTTTTTGCCACAATACCAACATTTTACTCTACCCTTTCTTCCCTTTAACTTAGATCGTGAAGAACTTCTATGATTTTGTTCTTTTTCTTTGGGTTGATCTCTGACCAACATTGCTTTTGAAGTTGAGGTTTCTTTACTAGAGTTTATTCTCATCTCCTCAGCCAACAAAGCTCCAACAACAAAGTCATAATATAAAACATCTGTTGAGCTAAAACTAATAGAGGCGACTAAACTATCCAATACTCAAGAAACAAACACGATAGTGTAATATCCTTGTCTTCATCTTCAAATTTTACTTCCATACTAGTCAATTGAACTGTAAGGTTATTAAAGGTATTTAAATGGTCAGAAACTCTCGTATCTTATTTCATTCACAAACTGTATAATTGCTTCTTCAAGAAAATTATGCTCATCGAGGACTTCATCATATAAAAACTTTCCAACTTTCTCCATAATCCTATTATTGCATCCTCTCCTACGATATTAAACAAAACTTCATCTGCCAGACATAGATGAATGGTACTGAGTTCTTTTGCATCCATTTCTTCCCATTCCTCATTTTTCATTCTTACTAGTTTCTTTGTCCTTCCCACCAACGCTTTTTGCAACCCTTGTTGCACCGACAAATCCCGCATCTTGAGCTTCGAGAGCTCAAAATTGTTTTTTCCACTGAACTTTTCCACTTCAAACTTCAAGCTCTGAAACTTATCCATAAGCACAAATCGCCTACTTAAAAAATTTCTTATGTCATCGACATTTTATAAGTCAATGCTTCTCTTAGTTTCACAAGGGGCACCAACTTTGAGGTCAACATTTCTCTCACAAGTGTGTGCGCTGGCGTGCCACTAACATTGTCTAGGGAGCGTCAATGTACTAAATAGCACTAAATCAACGCTCTCAGATCACAAAAGCGTACGGCCTCCTCAGTTCTTAGATCCACCTATTCTTACTTGCCAAAACATGTCCAAATATCTGCAAACAAATCGACTTGGCTCACCTGAGGCACCTGCTATATAATTGAAAATATTGAACAAGATGTAATCACACAAATTGAAAACAACGCTTTTTATGTGGTAAAACCCTATACTGGGAAACATCCACGAGACAATGATATTTGATTTATTTATCATTCAAGGGAGATATTACATTAGCCATATCAAACTTACATACACTCAACCTCTCTTAAGACTCTTTGCATCTATGAGCTTACATGGATTTATAGCAGCTTTCAAATAGTTACATAAAACTGATTACATTTATGTGGATCCACACATTGTTTGATTTGTTTCAACAACAAACTAAATAAAAGGAGCCCCTAAATCTACCACAATCCAAAAAATTGGGAAAAATTGTTTACATATCTCAACAACCAAACCATCTAAGTTGTCGATTATGCCCTAGGGATCTTTCATGAAGGTCGTCTGCACTGTGACTCCCTACTTTTCTGAGGAAATAGACGTCTAATTATTGAAATCCATGGAGGTACTAATATTTATAGGATTTTTTTCCAGTGAGTGTCATTGTCCTGCGGAACTTAAGCCTACTCTCCAACACCATTAATTATGATTTTTTGTTTAAAAATAAAATACAAACAATGATAGAACTCACTGCTTTCTAGTGAAGACACTATAGTCAAATCAGATTGGATTGGATCTTGAACCAGAATCACAATAATGTTTTGAAGTGTTAGGAAGCCACATTGTTTGAATTAACGAGATATCCATAAAATTTATGGCCAGGAGAACTCACTAATTCAACCATTGAATTCCATCGTATATTTGTCATGTAATGACCGAATGTCCCTCTTTTTCCATACATTAAAGGAAAGGATCCGTGTAATCGTGTAGAAGAAAGTGTGTGTCAGGTTGTTCATAAAAAAATGCCATCCCTTTTTTCTTCCTTTAGTCATCATTTCTCTTCTGTTTCACCTCAAGGAACAACCGAAAGCTTGGAACTTGGTTACATAGATATGATTTCATGGAAAAAACCCCTGAATGTTCATTGGTGACTATTGGACGAACCAAAGCGACCACAATGGAAGTCAAACCAACCATTGTCTCTCTCAAGGAAGTTTGGCATTCCAAATAACACGGGAATTCCACTGTACTGTTGGAAAACAAGACCATTGGAATTTTGTTGGTGTAGTAAAATTTTTAGATCGTTCTAGTATCAAACTTTGTAAAATTGTTGTCTCTTGTGCACATTTGACATTAAGGCCAGTATATTCACATGTTTGATGGACAAGTTGAAATAAGAGGTATTATGATAACATGGTCATCATGATAGGATGGGAGGATGATAAATTGTTGAAGTTGAAAGTGATATATGCATGAGCAAATAATTCTGCATACCTCTCTCACCATGATGAAGGTACAATTCCATCTAGTCTCTTGTGGCATGCTATATTTCAACACATCAATTATGACAGTCTTTTTGTGTTAAAGAAAAATGGTGTTTCTAGTTTTCCCGTTGTTCCAAGGAACTTGAAGCAATGCAAGGCATTTATCCTTGGTAAACACAATAAACAACCTTTTCATGATTCCACTTCGAGAGAATGTATAAAGCTAGAGTTCATAAACTATGATTTGTGTGGCCCCATGCTCGTTCCATATGCCTTTGCTAATAAATATATCATGACTTTTATTGATGATTACACTCGGATGTGTTGGTTTATTAGTTTAAATAGAAATCTCAAGCATTTGAAACATTTAAAAATTTTCATCTATGGATTGAAATGAAGGCCAATCTCATATCGACACTCTTCGTATTGATAATGGAGGGGAATACACTTCAAATGAGTTTGAAATCTATCTTTGCCAACATGGGATCAAGCATAAAATATTTATTCCATACAATCCTCAACATAATGGTGTAGTATAAATAATGAACAAAACATTATTGAATATGTTACATTGTAATGACCTTGCCATTACGACAACAAAAGCGACGTACACCAAGTAATTTTATTTTATTTTATTTTATTTCTTTTGTTATTGTTGCGTTAGGAAATTAACATCACACAAAATGGAAACATCATCAACACATCATTCACATATACTAATGAAACAATATTAATTCATTAATAATCATTTATGACACAATACCGACACATCATCATCATGAACCATGACACACATATCGAAGTATTAACATGTTAATCATCAGTATCCCAACATCATTGCATTTTACAATTAATAACGACACATAATAGTATGAATCTTAAACATTCAACGCCTCTCATAAGGACCATCGTCATATATCACTAAGAAAACATAAGATACCATGACGAATCGTAAGGATCACAAAGATAATCACAAGAACACATAATATACTACCTGCCCAACCTACCTTGCAAGGTTAGGACCTCCAGGACACATAAGAAATGCTCAAGCCTAGGTTCCAATAGATTTTAACCATTTAAGGTCTTAAGGTTGGCGACTGTTCTTAGGAACAAGGAGGTGTCTACATCCCCCTGACACAATCAATACAAGTCAAATAAGCTAAATAACATCATCAACGATCACCATGGCGCAATAACATTCTAATAAGCCAACACATGTAACACAAAAATTTCCATGGTGCAAGAGAACTTAATTACAAAATGAATCAAACAACGACATATGCCAAGTCAAAATAATATACTTATTTAATTTTTAAGACGCAGCCAAGATCTACTTAACTTTCAGGCGCACAATTAAATCAATCATTGAATTCACAATAATCAACATCATTTTCAAGGTACGCACATGATCAAATTGTCGGATTAACATAATTCACTTATCGATCATTGCGCCCAATCAATCATTCACAAGGAATCATACAGTAACATCGTGACAAGTGTGCTAGTATACTAAGGCGTAAACATTATGCATCAACTTAGCCCATAGCGCAAACAATCTAAACACCTATTCTTCAACATAAACCAAGGCACAAGGGAATTCAATAATAAACAATCAAGCCTCAACATAGATTAGTGGCGAAATAAAATCTAAGTAACAAAACGATAATATCAACATATATAAGTGGCGAAATAGAATCTAAGTAATAAAACGATCATATAAAAACATATATAAGTGGAGAAATAGAATCTAAGTAATACAATGATCTCACATCAATATATCTAAGTGGAGAAATAGAATCTAATTAATTCAATGATGCAATGTAAATACATTCATTACTTTTTATTTGTGCAAAAGTCTAAGATCTAATCATCATACAAATCCACAAGCGCAAGAAGCCAAACTCTGACATCGTCATTTAATACATATAAATGGGTGTGCGGAAAGAGTCTAAACTCAATAAGTTCTATATCCCATGATGGAATTGAGCGTGAGAATTCAATCAACAATCAACTAAAACAATTTCTTATTCAATCATCAAGTGTACTTTTCAATGTACTTCACGATCACTAGGTTGTGTTTTCCCACTTCGTGTCACTACTAAGTTGTCATTTTGTTTTTCCACTAGCAAGTTTTATTTGGCGAAAATATTATTATTCAATTTTTTTGCACCAAGGATACTATATCCTTTTTAACAACTGAAGGCGAAGGTAAAATTTAGGTGCATAAGGTTGATCAATCATAGAAGAAAGATTTAATACTAAAATAAGCATGCTATCGTGAATTAGTTCAGTTTGATATACCTATAACCTTAATATTAACAACACAATCGATAAGGAATA
>SNQJ01S0208139.1:5008-16201 GCA_010110895.2 Picea sitchensis
ACTTTGTTCCCCATTCCTTTGCGCTGCCCCATCAAACCATCCAATGATTTTGTGTTGAGGAAAAATATGGAAAGATCGTCGAATGGATTTCTGAGTTTTCTGGGGGCTATGGCAAGCCGCATCGGCAATAGATAGAAAGAAGACCTTCTCCATAGATGGAGACTTAGATTCAAAAATAGCCAAATTTATTTCATTCCAGATGTACCAACAAATGAATGCTGGCAATGTTGAGTAACTATAATTCCTTCCAGCCCAATAATCAAAACATTCCAACACCGTGGAGCCCAACCACCCTATGACCAGCTTGTAATGTGTTAAAATTTTATTCCAAACAGTGCATGTGAAATGGCATTGGCCAAAAAGATGAAAAACCAAATCCTCATTACCTCGACAAAGAAGACAAAGACCAAGCCCTTTCCATCCTTTCTTGAGAAGATTGTTCCAGGTAAGCAGTTTGTCTTCTATGAGGAGCCACGTAAAAAGTTTGATCTTTTGTGGGCAATCCTAGGTCCATAGCTTTCTCCTCACACCTCCAATAATGTTCTTCCATAACTCTGTTGCCAATGCATTATAAACATTCTTAGTAGTTAATATGCCAGTACAATCGCCCCCCGTCCACCTTAACTCATCCTGACTATCAGATAGAGCTATGTCCACTTCAATCAAACAAAGTCTATATTGATCCCATTCAGATGCAAGATCGCCCACCAAGCCCAAGTCTAAACTGTTGAGCCAATTGGTGCAAACCGTGCCTTGTGTCGGAGCTCTTCTTGCTTGGTAAAGATAATAAACCTGGTTATTATTTAAATGATTTATTAGCTCTGTCGAAAGATAGGAAACCTTTCCCATCCCCAGGATTTCATCCTTTCCCGTAATGATAGAGTCCCCTGCCCCTAGTTTCCATGCCAGCCAATGCACATGCAATGGTAAAGCATTAAACAAATTCCTCCATGTTTGTGAGACAGTGTGAGCATATGGAACAACAATGCGTAGCCAAGTTATCACTGATGTGTGAGGAAAATATTTATCTTTCAGAACACGCTGCCAAATACCAGGATGCATCAAACCGTGCCAAAGAGATTTTGCATCTAAGGCTCTTGAGAAACAGAAGATGTTTCTGATCCCCCAACCACCAAAMTTTTTTGGCCTAGCTAATGTCTCCCACTTGCATAAGTGATAGGATGATGGATATTTTGCGCTAGACCACATATAAGAGAAAATCATCTTAAGAATCCGGTTCAAGATTGTAACTGGAATGTGAGCCAATGCCAACCAATACACCGGCTAGATTTCCAACACTGCCTTTATCAAAAAATTCTACCACCCAGTGATAGAAAGCGGTTGCACCAGTGACAGATTCTATGTTCATATTTCTGAAGAAGCCACTATGAGTCTGCTACCTTATAACTATCCATCTTTAAAAAATAACCCAAGTATTTAAACCCCACTGACAGACTCATGATACCATAATGAAACAATGCAGTCAAATTATCAAGAGAAACCTGTTGTACACCAAAATGATGGAAAGTAGACTTGTTTACGTTGATCTCCAAACCAGAAGCACCACAAAATGCATATAAAAGTGTGAATTTCTTGTCATTTAGTGATAGATGCATTTGACATTATTAACACATTGTCCATAAATAAGAGATAAAGAATTCTTACCATCCAAGTGTTAAAAACTCTAATCATAGTTCGTTAGTTTACCTAACTGTTATACAGTTACATGACAATTATGGTATTTTTGTATTATATATGTACATCTATGTACATGATTATTTACTCATTGATGATTATAGAGTATGCCTTTTTTGTCAATATTCTATTTATCTATGTTCATCATGGTTTCTTGATTGCTTCAGTTATTTCCATTATGTTTCTACATTTTTCTTCACTATGAATCTAATAGTGGTATCAGAGCTTTATGATACCTATGTGCCTGTGCGAGAGTTCAAGGAGTTGAAGGAGTTCAGCCCATAAAGACATGTTGAAGAGAGGGCAAGGTCGGTGATTCGATAAGCATCAAGAAAATAATTGATTTGGATTCTGCTGGTTCAAGATTATGCTAAAATTGGTATTCTCATTGATGGACAATTTCTGGTGTTTCTCTATCATCTTCAAATTCCGTCGGTAGACGAATACGGTGGATTGTTGATTTGGGGGGATCCACCTTCTGACTAACCCGCCTTCCGAATTAATAAGGCCTGAAACCGCCTTCCTCTTGATATGTGCGTTCTTGAAGGAGCTTACGGCCTGTCTATGTTGCTCGATTTGCATGCTCTGTTGAAGCTGCTCCACCCTCTGATTGAATGACAGATTTGTGGCTATCTACTATGCTAATTCTTTTATGCTGGGATCATTAAGAAGGCTTGCAGAGAAATCAAATGGGTTTAGTGGTAACCCCATCTCTGGTTCTGAGGAAGCCACTGTGTGTCCACTGCTAGTAGGATTTTTTGGTAAAGGGTCAAGCTCGCACGGAATATTCACGACCAACAAGGAATAATCGCGTGGAGAGGTAGAGGAAAGAAAATATGAGCGTTAATCCTGCACATGACTCATGGATGAATGGTAAAAAATTGACTCACCATGTATGCATGATAAATGAAACCCTAAGAAAATAGGTGAAATCGTAAAGTAGTAAGAAAAAATTGCATTGAGAGTTTATTAGGGGAGAGTTATAATGTTGGAGAGTTATAGATCCGCCAATGTGACAAAGGAATATGATTGAAGGAACACATGTTTTTATGTTAGCATCTTTTAATTTTTTTGAAGAAGTGGCATGTAAATAAGCTATAAAGCTTTTCATAAAGAATATTAAAATATTGCTTTATGAGGGTTATAGCTTTATGCAAGATCTCTTAAAAAAAATTGGAGTGATAAGTCATTAAGCTTATTAAAAAAAAAAAAAAAGTGTATTTCAAGGGAAACTCAAGGAGTTATAAGGTGCATTCCTTTTTGCAATAGAACTTAAATGAAGACTTTGATGTGTATTTAAGGAGTTATAAGGAAGACTTTGATGTGTACTTAAGGAGTTATAAGGTTTTGTATTGAGGAGTTTTCTCCATTGATTGTGATTGGAGTTATAAGGGTTTTTATTTTGCCTTGAACATGTAAAGGTGTTATAAAGGGTTTTTTAAAGTTTGTAAAATGAGTTATAGAGGATCATTCTACATAATAAAATTGGATATTTGTCTTTGTGTTCTTGACCCACCCAAACTTGAATAAGGGAATCTTAGGATCTTTGTGTGCATCTAAGTCATTGGTTATCCTGTAGTTTTTGGCAGCATTCATGCAATGGACGATTTCTCTTGGCATGCACAACATGATACATAATTGAATTTTGTGGCATCAACATAAAAACATCTCTCTTCCATATTCTACATAATGGAAAGAATTGAATAAATATTTACAATATTGCACACATTAATTAATTCAACTATGGAATGTACAATTGCAATAAACAAGTGCACTTTCAATACAGTGATTACTTGTTTACAAGTAACACACAAGAAAGTTGATATGTTCAAACTTCAAAACAAAATGTTATCTAATGAGTTAAATATCCTTCGACACCAACAATGTGATTTCAACAAACAAAATGACATCAAGAATAGAAAATAATAATGAAGCCATTTCAGTTGACTAGTGTTGACAATCATAAAACATGAAGATGAGTTGGGTGAAGTCCCTATGTCAGAAAAGTTGCAGATAAAGTAATGGAAAAGAAATTAGAATTGTTCGACCATGTGGGAAGAATTAAGCTTTAAATGAAATCAATATGGAATAGGATATGAAAAAAGATGTTGACAACCTTTTTCTGCATGTCTAAAATTATAAGAAAACCTATTTACTTTGTCAGTGGAGGTTTTGAATGATGATAAAGAAGATAGAGCTTGAGGATATTGGTAAGGAACATGTATAAGATATTGTTGATGATGATGTTGCTCTAGATGTTCCATATCATGATAATCAATCATATAAAGAACCCATACAGTTCAAACACTGTCACCGGTTTATGCATGATAAGTCGAACTGTTTTGATCTTTACCCATGCAGATTTAGTGGGAAGACAAATCACCTCTCGGTAAGGTGTCATAAGAGAAAGAGGAAACATATTCATTTTGAATGGTTAGGAACTTGGCGTTGGAATTTTGAAGCCAATTTATTGGAGAATTCTTATCGCTGGATTTATACAGAAGTACAATTGTACTTGATTGGAAATATTTCTACAATTGAAGATATGAATTTTTAGGGGGGATTGGATGATATAGGGTTTGATTGGGGCCCAGTTGATGTAGTATTTTGAGTTGAAGATTGAGTCTTCAAACTCCACTTGAAGACAGTTTGATTACCCTTTTTCCACTTTCAATGGGGGTATATATCATTATCTAGACTTCTCACTTTTTAGTTGACAAGGGGGAACTTAGTAAGGATACATGAGACTTCAATTTTTGAAGTCTACCTTTGATTTTCATTTCATTCAGGACTTGTCTCTATCCTGCATTCTGGATTTGTGTCTATTCAGAATATGATTGTAATTGGGTGCATGATTGGTTCTACCCGACACTCATGAAATTTTTGACCAAGTTGTAAGTCTTTCCATAGGTTGTTGTATTCCCCATCTATTTAGTAAGTCTTGTTGAGTCAGGAAGTTGTATTCCTCTTGTCCATAGAGAGAATGTTGTGTCAAGTTGTGGCATGAACCACTATATAGCTTGATGGTGTATCAGATACATTGAATCTTCGATTAAGGGAGGGAAATATGAGATAGTAATCTCAAATTGAGGGACCAAAGTATGTGAACAAATGATCAAATAGGAAACAAGCATGTAGTCTGCTCACAACAAAATCATTGAAGTCAATGAAGTTGATAATGATTAGAAGATAGATCAGTGTTTTGATTTTCATCCATGTATACATTGTGAAAGAGTACACATTGTTCTAGTAGCTTATACAAGTGTTGGATCTCTTCTTGGCCATACTTGTGAATGGCGGTCAAGAATTTGAACCACTTGTCCTTGACAAGGGAGAAATCTAAAGTTTTCAGTCAGTTAGGTTCCAAGTTTGATTTAGAGCACGTGAACAATGATCAAGTATGCAACCTAGTTCCCAGTATCGCGATCTTGTTCTTGAACATATTTTTGTTGATAGTTTGTGGTCAACTTAAAACCACCAATTGAGCAGAAGACATGAATTCTTGCTTGTGATACATTTTCAATTTTTGAGCGAATGCTTGTTAGTTTATGGTCAACTTAAAGAGCCATGCCATTTTGTAGAAGACATAAATATTACGCTAGAAATTTGGTTTTTGGTCATCCCTAAACCACCAAATGAGTTGTGGTCACCCTTAAACCACCAATTTAGTAGAGGTCTTCATATTCTGTTATTTTTTCAGAGTTGAGAGGATCTTAAGCCCTTTGAATATTTTTCTTGACACATTACTAGTTATCAAGTAGTGGCAGTTTTTCAGGAAAGAACAAACTTATGATTAAAGGGGGATGTTAAAAACTCTAATCATAGTTCATTAATTTACCTAACTGTTATACAGTTACATGATCGTTATGGTACAGTTATAGTATTTTTGTATTATATATGTACATCTATGTACATGATTACTTACTCATTGATGATTATAGAGTATGCCTTTTTTGCCAATATTCTATTTGTCTATGTTCATCATGGTTTCTTGATTGCTTAAATTATTTCCATTATGTTTCCGCATTTTTCTTCATTATGAATCTAACGAGACTTTAATACTTTCGACAAATGCCCTTTCGTAAAACTTTTTTTCAGTGAGAGGCTTAACCCCTCCATCACAAGGATAATAATAGAGGAGACAATGGACATCCCTGATGCAATCCTCTCCCATTGTTGATGAAATTTGTAGCCTCCCCATTGATTAGAATGGCTAGAGATGTTGATGTCACACAACCCATAATCCATTTGATCATATGATGACCAAAACCACAATGTAGAAGCATCAATCTTAGGTAATCTTAGTTCGTGCAATCATATGCCTTTTTCAGGTCCAACTTCAAAATAACGACCTATAATCTCTTTGATTTTATACTATGAAGGAACTCATGTGTTGTTCCAATGGAATCAAGTATCTGACGACCCTTTATGAATCCCAATTGTTCCTCAGATAGTGTATGAGAGAGAATAGGTCTAATTCTCCTTGCTATGATCTTTGTAATAATCTTGTAACATAGATTACATAGAGAAATCAGCCGAAAATCCCCAAAAGATGCAATTCCATTAACTTTTGGTATAAGGCAAATAAAATTCGAGTTCAAAGACCTAATAACCTCTCCACTTAGTCTATATTCCTCAACAAATTTTAGAACATCAACACCAATAAGCTCGTAGAAACCAATATAAAATTCAACTGTCCACCCATCTGGGTCGGGACTCTTGTCTTTGCAAAAACCTTTTAGAACATACGATAATTCCTCCATAGTTATATCCCACTCTAATGATGCGACTGCTTCCTCCATTACAATATTTGGATAAAGATTGATAGTCTCCAACTATGCCCACAAATTTGTCTACCCTGGATCATTAAAAGGATTGGAAATAAAGTAACAACTTCTTTTTTATAACTTCCGATCTCGAAATTGAACTCTACCGGCATCATCGGTTATATCCATAAGGTATTTTTTATTTCTCCTATAACTCACAAATCTATGAAAAACCTTTGTGTTTTTATTGCCACTCTTTATCTAGGTAGCCCTACTTTTTTGCCTCCAACTTTCTTCTACATCCAATAAGATTTTGTTGTGTTCTGCCTCCAACAACCTACATTGTTGATCTTAGTTAACAGTAAAAGATCCATTGTTTTTTCTGTATATATAAACATTCCAAATCTACTTCCATTCTTGTTAATAAATCCTTATCCCTTAATAATTTAACCTTTGACCAAGATTTGACCCGACTTTTTAGAAGAGTTAGATTTTCTACGAGCCTTCTTTTTTCCCCTTCAATTAACTTAAAATGTTCATCCAGCCAAACATCTCTTGTTAATTTTGCAAAAGTTTTGTCCCTTAACCAGACAAGATTGAACTTAAAAGGATGCATAGTCTTTGGTATGCCAATATCTAGTTGTAGAAAAATAGGAGCATGGTCGGAAAAGTAGGTAGAATCAACCTATGATATATACCTCATAGCTGGACCAATCATATCCTCTACCACATAAAATCAGTCGAGTCTTTTTCCAATGCTTGAATCTCCCAATCTGTCGTTGCGCCACGTCGGAACCAACTCAGCTGGAGCCACGTCCACCAAAGGAGAATAATCAAATAAATCTTTAAGAAAAAGAGCCAAAGGATCTATCAAAGTTTTTGTTCCCCAAATCTCATCAGAGTTTAAAGTAAAATTTAAATCGCTAGCCAAAATTAAATCTGTGTGAGCTAATAGACCCCTATTTTCAATTTTTTTCTAGAAAGTCTTTCGATCCATGCAAGGACCATAAAAATTCAGAAGAGTAAGTCTCCTCTTATCAACAAGACTGGAACCTGTCAAAAAAATGCAGCCACAAGTGAGAACTGGAGAGAAAACAAAAAAAAACGAGGATCCCATGATACTTGCAACCCCACCGAATTTCCAACTAAACTTACGGCATAGGACATCCAATCTAGCCTAAGAGAAAACATGAAATACCTTTCCCTTACATCAATGGTCAGTAATGCTTATGCAGAAATAGTTGTCGTCTTAGAAAGGAGCATGTGCATAGAGGCCAATTTTTGGGATCCTCCTACCCCTCTAATGTTTAGAGATAGAATGATCATGACTTAGCCCTTCTTGAGGGATTTGATGCCTCTCAATGCATCACTGGTCAATAGAAGAATGTGAATATGTTGTTGGAATGGATGGAGTTGTCCCCATTTTTTTACGGGCACTCCTAGTCTTTATAGGTGAAAGCTCGAGTCCCAAACCTTGGGACCAAGCAAGATTCTTTCCAGATGAGGCCTCTGCTACTATAGGGTTTGGAATCATAGAACTGAGTTCCCTTGATACCACCTCTATTTTCTTTAAAAAATTCGGGATAGGTACAAGACTATTGATCCATTTGTATTTGTTATATAACATCGATTTCATTTTTTGTGGGTTGGTTGTATTGTGATTTGACTTTGGAATTTCATTGTAGCTCGGTTGTTGCCATTTCGTTTTAACATTGAAATTTCAAGATGTTTCAAATATCTTTTATTTCATTTTGTTTAAGTTGATATTTATTTTTCAATATTTTGTAAGATTTGTATAGTCACTCCATAACCCATAAATATCTGTCACTTTTAAAAAATTTAACAATGAAAAATGCAAATTTATATATATTAGAACTTCCACATATATATATATATATATATATATATATATATATATATATATACACACTTAATAATTGGAATATACTTTTACTTGCTATATTTTAAAAGAGTTTATAAAAAGGACAATGCACATTTCATGTGTGCCACTATAATTTTGGTGTAAAATATTATTTTTTTAATTGTTTTCTTAAACATTGTCTACATAGAATGCAGTGTCTATGCAATTTTTTTATATTTTAATTAAAAATTTCTTTTGAAAGAACACTCCAAATGAATCACCAATTTTCCTCTTTTAGTTTTATTATAAAATTTCTTTTGTATTTTAATTGATCATCACATATCTATATCAATTTTAGAAAAAATAACTAAAATAGATAATCACATTAAAGCTCTAAAATATTAAAATATATAAAAGCGGTCCGGTGAAAAATTGCATATGTATATTAGGTTTGTGTTTTTCTAAGTAAGAAAGATTGTATTACCTTCAACAAAACATACATACAACCTTCTCGAGCATGGATTTCCAGGAGAGGAAACCAATCTAGCTCATCCATAGTTCAAAGATTATATATTATACAAGTCAAGATTATAATCCCATGCAGATTCATGAAGGAAGTATCAACATCAAGACACCATAAAAATTTTAAGCTAGAGTGATAAGAATTCATGAGCCCATATAGGACTCATGAAAGAGTATCAACATCAAGATACCATAAAAATTTAAAGCTAGAGTGATAATAATTCATGAGAAACTAACTAGAGGGCAACAATATCAACTCTTCAGAGTGAGAAACATGTTCATTTGGAGGAGAGGCCATGCGACCAGGTGGCAGGGGAATTGGCATGTTTAGGTAATTTGCATCCTGGACAGACAAGTCTAAAGTCAATTGTTTCTTTGTCAGGATGGCACCTAAATCCAACAATAAGAATACTTTTTGGTCAGCCCCTAAATCCATCAACAAGAAGAATTTTTGGTCTAGTTGCTCGATTTGGAAGTTTAAGTCTGTCACTTCATTGAGAACCACAAAAATAAGCTTCAAGTGGTCATCATCCAAATAAAATTTGCATGTAGAATCATCATGGCCACTATCCTCCAGTGGAGATTGCATGCACTTGGAGGGAAAACTTCCTATCTTCATGCTTTCGAGACCACCATTGGTGGCTCTCAGGACTCTACTTATCAACAGCAGTGCAAAGGCCAGTTCAACATTGTCACCCATGAGCCCAACTCCTCTTTTATACCATTCAAATTTTCACCCCGATATCAAAGCAGTGCCCTGCATTGTCTATTCTCCACTGGCCACTTCATTCAGAAGTGTTTGTGCATCAACCACTCTCTCTGCATCACAAGTAGACTGTGCCATGTCTCTTGGATGCATGCCAATCCTACGATGGGAACCCCAATCCGCTTCAAATCTTTATTCAGGTCACTATAATTGCTTAATTAATTTTAAACAACCAATTAGAACATAAATTATCAGCGAAGTCTTTTGTTTCAAAGATAGCCACGCACAGTATGTGCTCAATTCCAAAAGCACTAACCTGTAAGGTTAGTGTATTTGTGATTTTTTTTAGTTAAGAAATCATTCTATCTATATTTGTTGAAGTGAACTGAAGTTCTGGATTAAATCATAGGAAAGCAATCCCCTATTGCAATTCTTTAGAAGTTCAATTTAAAGAATCCTGGATTACATTAAAATAACAACTATGATAAGGAAGAACAAACTATCTTGCAATCAGAGAAGGCGGACCCTTACTCTCAATCAGGTGCAATGGGAAAGAACAACTATCTTGCAATCAGAGAACAGGACCCTTACTCTCAAACAGAGACTCAGTACTAACACTCTTTCATGAAAACAATAATGCAGAAAACAATTAACTCTATCTAACAGAAAACAAAGCACTTAGTTCCTTTCTGTCTAAGCAGGAGCCTTGAGCCTTACTTCTGTTTTAGCACACTTGTGAGGGTTGAGGTCTACAGAGAACAAGGCAGTCTGATTCCTTTCTTTCTGAGCAGGGATCTCTAACCTAGTTTCTGGCTAATACCTAGGAAAGTCTACAGAGAAAAGGATGTTTTGGTTCTTTCCTTTCTAAGTAGAAACCCTTAATCCAATCCTTGACTAACACACTTGCGGAGGTTAATGAAACCTACAGAAGACAAGGTGTTGTAGTCCCTTTCTGTCTGAGCAGGAACACTTAACCAAATCTCGGGCTAGCACACTTGCAATAAATGAAACCTACAGAAGACAAGGCGTTGTGATTCCTTCCTATTTGAGCAGGAATCGTTAAACCAAATCCATGGCTAGCACTCTTGCAGTAAATGAAACCTACAGAAGACAAGGCGTTGTGATTCCTTCCTGTCTGAGCAGGAATCCCTTAACCAAATCCCTGCTAACCTCACAAAACATCACACGAGATTGCTGATAAAAAGAATGATAAATTCCATTAAATGACTAAGACAGAGTCAGTAGTGTTTCAGCAAAGCGAAAAGCAGTGTTTCATCAATTGACAGTTAAACAAAACCTGAACAGAAATTATACAAACACACTTCTAACTAATGGGTGAATCTTGTGAAGAAGGTGGGCCCTCCCTTCTCACAAGATTCCCCTGAACGAAAAACTAGAGAAGGATACTCAAAGCAGTCTTATATTCATCTGTCGAAATATCACATTACAAATTGGAAGTACATAATGCATCCCGCTTCTCTGAAGTTCTTCAATACATCAAAACTTCGATCCCTCGAATGGTGATTTCCCCTGAATTTAAAGAGGAAATCCCTTCGATACAATCATTACAAAGCATATTTGATTCCTATCCTAAATCGGATCTTCTTTCTAAATCAGCATAGGATGTCCTATTCCCACGCAAC
>SNQJ01S0208140.1:0-16201 GCA_010110895.2 Picea sitchensis
CCGGCAATGTAGAATAGTTTTATGCATGAATCTGGCAATGTAAACCGTTCGTGAGTTCTGGCATATGCAATTTCAGATGGGGCCTCCGCCATTTGCACTTTCTCTGCGTTATTTTAATGCAATCTCCTGCGTTTCTTGTGGCATGACTTCATCCCTGAGTAAATTCGAACCTCTGCGCATTTTTCTTCTCCGCACTGTTGCCTGTGGGTCTTCTCTGTCGGCTGGCGTACTGCCTTAACTCTGTCCATTTGCATACATTACTTACACCCGTGTGCTGGGAATTGAATACGCTCTCTCAAGTAGAGCGTGCACTTGGGCACCAGAGAACCTTCGTGTAGGAAGTTCAAGAGGGAGTCAGCTCTTAGTCGAGGTAACCAAATTAGTTAGGTTCAGATTACAACAATGCTTTTTCCCTTCTCACTGTATTTACTAATTATATAACTGTGTGCGTTACCCATGGAGCATTGGAATAATTAATCATTTGGACTGTATCGAATAGAATATTTAAATCAGAACTACTATGTAGTTGATGGGAATTTCATGGGGTTCTAATTGATGTCTTCGGACGAATGTTCGATAGCTGTTATGTTGGGAGACACTAAGGAGTCATATTACTTTCGCAACTAATTTTTCTTCTCCGCACTGTTGTCTGTGGGTCTTCTCTGTCGGCTGGAGTACTGCCCTAACTCTGTCCCTTGCATACTTTACTTACACCCGTGTGCTGGGAATTGCATACGCTCTCTCAAGTAGAGTGTGCACTTGGGCACCATAGAACCTTCGTGTAGGAAGCTCAAGAGGGGGTCAGCTCTTAGTCGAGGTAACCAAATTAGTTAGGTTCACATCTCAACAGTGCTTTTTCCCTTCTCACTGTATTTACCAATTATATAACTGTGTGCGTTACCCATGGAGCATTGGAATAATTAATCATTTGGACTGTATCGAATAGAATATTTAAATCTGATCTACTCCATGCATGATGACTTCAATGGCCCCAAACTAATTTCTCACCTGCCTGACAGCTGCTGTGGCACACCAGAGCCTGTAGCTTACTTCTGCAACCAATGCACACCAAGCGTAACACAACCTGACCCGTCACCTGCAGGCCGTGTGGAGTGGACATCGCATCTCGAGTGAGGGAGAATCCGCCCACGCCTACCCCTGCCTGAGCCCCCACGCCCTCTCGAGAAACGTCAAGTTTTCGTTCTCATCCTGCCAAATATAAAAAATAAAATAAAAATAAAAAATAAAAAAAAATGCCTCTAACAAGACCCGGATACCACCTGCAACTTTTAAAACTTTTGCTGTTAACCCGGTGGAACGTTAACCTGTGGCAGCGTGTCACTTCTATTGTTCTCCCCAAGAGAAGCCGCCGGGACCTACAAACCACGCGACTGTAGATGCCACAGAGTAATGATGAACTGACCGGCGAGTTAATGCATTTAAGGCGTTCTGAGGGTATCAAAATTTGTCAGCGCTGGCGTGAATAATAATTAATGGCATTTTGTTATAACCTAGAACGCAGGAATAGCGTACTTCAATGACAAGGTAAACGAATTTCTGAACACCAGTATAATGTTTTTGAAATGCACAAGCAAAAAGGCTTATGAAAAATCGCTGTGATAGATTGTGGTTAACGTAAATGGCAGCTTAGTCTGCATTCATAAAACGCTGGGTGAAAATAAGTATTGGAAGGTGGCGGCAATTATAATGATAAATCCTTGATATTGAATCGTTGATTATAAATAAAAAGATATTGTAGTTATAAGATAAAACACTGATCGCTAACTGTTCGGATCGTATGGCAATTAGGGTAGCTAAATGTAGAAACTTGTTATTTAATTGAATTCTATAAGAAATTTATTCTTATTTTAAAGGCATCAGTTCAAATTGAATAATTATGTTATTTTAAAGATATGCCCGACAGAGCGACTCCTGTAATGGTCTAATTAAACCGTTGACAACCAATAAGAGATGGAGTTTTATTTAAAATTTCTCTGTTGCATTTCGTGTAACTGGCCGCCTCTGCAGCTGGGCAAGGAATCGCCCAGAACCACCCTTATCCCAGCATTTAATTCGACCCGTTTTATCCTATATCATCAATACTATACTCTTTTAGTAAACCAAGGGAGTTAGCTTTGTATCGCTTGTATAAAAATAAGTATTATAATATATTGTTGGCAATGGACAAATAAAAATTGGAGAATCAATTCCATAATTCCTATAAAATTTTGATGCTTGTTTTATTATAATTTCAATTATTTTTACTACTAAAATCTTGTCTTAGTGAATTGGAATTGTTTAGATGTACAATGTATCTAGAATAGTAAACACGTATGTATTAGAAAAGAAAACAAAAGACTGTTTAGGGTTTTAAAGTATTTATTAATATGGGTAATGAAATGATTCAAATAATTATAAATAAGTTTGTATAGTTAGTTTAGATTAAAATAAGTTTACATGACTTCATTTATCTCATTTATTCCCCGCATTTAATTCGATCCCTTCGCCCAGCACCGTCGATTTAAAATCCTGATTACCTACCTCTGTCAGAGACGCGGTTCCTGAAGGAGGCGTGCACGCAGAATGGCCCAACTGCTGGCATGATGCCAGCTCACTGCCTGACGTTTCTGACCCAGGGAGGTTTTCCGTGGCACCTTCTGACCTTGGGTAAAAGTGTAGTTGAATTCAGTTGGAATGCGTAGTAGCTCTTAATTAATGTTACTTATTGTAGAATTTTGCCGGTTGATCTGCATATGTAAATGTATTAGTTTAATGTCAATTAACATTTACATGAATATAATTATGAATGGGTTGGTTTTCAAAATATAGTTAATAAATAGCTTGCTCTTTTAGTTTAGATATAGATTTATGAATGAGTTGGTCTTGAAAATATAGTTAATAGTTAAATTTAATGTAAATTAACATTTACATGAATATAATTATGAATGGGTTGGTTTTCAAAATATAGTTAATAAATAGCTTGCTCTTTTAGTTTAGATATAGATTTATGAATGAGTTGGTCTTGAAAATATAGTTAATAGTTAAATTTAATGTAAATTAACATTTACATGAATATAATTATGAATGGGTTGGTGTTCAAAATATAGTTAATAGTTAACTTGCTCTTTTAGTTTAAATATACATACAGATTAATGAATAAATTAATTTTGAAAATATAGTTAATGGTTAACTTGCTTATGAATGGGTTGGTCTTCAAAATATAGTTAATAGTTAATTTGCTCTTTTAGTTTAAATATACATATAGATTAATGAATGAATTAATCTTGAAAATATAGTTAATAGTTAACTCGCTCTTTTAGTTTAGATATAAATTAATTAATAATAGTTAACTTGCTCTTTTAGTTTAGATATAGATTAATTAATAAGAGTGAATGGGTTACCTTGAAAATATAGTTAATAGCCAAGTTGATTTTTAAGTTTAAAATTAGATTAATTAATAAAAATGGGATATATCTACTTTTATTGGGATTATGCGTATTGGATATTTGAAATTCCAATAGAGTTAAGCTAAGAGTCAATTAACATTTAGAATAGAATTTCATATTTCCCTTTTTTCTATTTGGTTTAAGGTTGTATTGAGTTTATTGTGTTTGTATTGAAAATATAGGTAAGAACCAACTTGCTCTTAAGTTTAATTATATGAATTCATAAGAGTGGGATATATCTACTTTTAGAATGTAAGGGTGGTGGTATGGCAAGGTTATGGTATCACTTACGTTGATTATTTTATGGTGTTAGGTCATTTTTATTCTTTTGTATAACAAATGGATAAGAATGTGATGATAGTGTTAATGACATGATATTAATGTTAGTGTTAATTCATTGCAAGGTTGTGATCGAAATATGATGGCGGGGTTATTATGGATGCTTTTCTTTAATTGTATTATAATCATTAATATTATGATCATTAAGCCTATTACCTTGCATCGAACCTTTACCTTTACCTTAAGATCTTACTTAAGCAACAAATTAGTGGCTAGTCGGATGAATTTAGAAGTAGAGGGAAGATGGAGAATTAGTGTATGGAAGTCATAACGTGAGGCAACCGATTACTTAAGTAGATAGTATTCTACAAGCAAGCTATTAAACTCAGTTATTGTTTGACTTAGGTTCTCACAAGCAATGGAAGTGGATATAATAGAATGGAATGGAATGAAATGGTAGTGAATGATAATGTAGGGTACTAGGATGTAATGGGAGGTCAATTTGAGGTAAGGTCATTTTTTAATGCGATGTTGTGCAAGATCTTAGGTTAACACGAATATGCTAGGGGATGTACATGATCATGAAGCTATCATTACGGTATTGATATCACAGATTAATCGTATGGGATATGTTTTAATTAATGATTGATTGATCCATTAGCGCACCTGGAATAGAAAGGAATTGTGCCTCGAGTTGGTTACCGCCACGTATATCGGACCCTTATGCCGCTTGTAAGTCCCTTTGGATTGGACGAAATGTTGAACTAGATTTTTGGTTGCGCCATGCACAATGTTGGATTTCGATTTCTAATTTAACGATTGAAGGGTTATGTTATGGTAGGGCTATGTGGGTTACCTTGGGTTGGGTTGACGATGGTCCACGGATTAGTGGGATTGGTTGCTTGGGTGTCGGATGTAGACACCGATATCTTAGTATAGTGTGTGAGATTGTTCCCTCTACACGCTGCCATTACGGTTAAAACAAAAAATTTGCACCACTTGTCAAAGTAGTTGTCCTTAACTAGGAGGGTTGTTACATATGGTATCGAGCCGGTTCGACCCACGAATTTGGGTTGTCACGCTTTCGCTGATAATATGAGTGGTTTTTTTTGTTGATTGAGTTGATCATGTGCGCGCATGTAACCATGGTTAGAGGACGCCGCCGAGGAAGACGACGGGGTGCTAGAGGATGAGGCCAGATTCTACCGCCATTCACTTAAGGGTTCTAACCCCCGGGGAGGTGAGCAGGTGCTCGGATGGGAACTTATAGTAGTTGGTGATGTTATTGAGATGATGAGATCCTTCACCGCATGTCCGGGAGTAAGTAATCGATCATCCGCTACAAAGACGAGGCCAAGGCGCTGACACCCCCTGAGGTTACGCCGTCCGTAGTAGGTAGCTTCCACCGGGAACTCTAGAAGGTCAAATTTCATGATCTGCGTTCTAAGGGCCATCGAGGGCATGGTTGAGTGATGGCGATGTGCTTCGTGACTGCATTATACCTCGGCTACGAAGGTCCGTGATGGCGTAGTCTTTCAACCGAAGGGAGCTTCATGGTGGAAGGCGCTTCCCACCGTGAATAACTTGGTCGTTGAAGACGTTGCCGGGAACCGCTCGAGGAACGCCCGAGAGGTATTTCCAGGGAATTCAATGGAGCGCCGCAACATTCAACGCTTTACGACAGAAGATCGTGACGGCGTTCGAAAGTACAAGGCACGCTTTATATACGCTTCCGTAAGCTTCACACCTTAACTTGAGAAGTTTGGGGTCATCAGGTCATGTTGGGCCTTAACGGCATCCCGCAAGTAAGGGTTAAATGTCTTGATGCCTCAAACCTTGCACGACGTCATTCCGGCGTACCGTCTGTGAAGAAGCCCTTAGCCCGTGGGAGATGGCTTCGAGCCAAACGTATGGTTTCCGAGGGATGGGTTACGTGTCGCCCTTAACCTGGGAGAGTTGGTCATGAGAGTCAACTTGTACACCACGATCTTAGAATCTTATGAAGTCATGACTCCATTTGCGACCGATATCACCGGGGCTATGGATCAAGGGGATGACATCTCCTATAATCATTCCTTAAGATGAGGTTTGACATGAAGTTTACTGTTTTGCCATTGGACTGACAAATGCCCGTGGGGTTTTTATGAGTTTGATGAACGTGGTGTCCCACGCGAAAGCAATTTGGACTAGTTCATCCGGCGCATTCACTGATCTATGTCTTGATCTACCCCTTTGACGATGGGGGAGCTTGATGAGCAAATTTCTTGGTAAATTAAATCGCTTATGAGTGAACACAATTTGTACGGGAAGTTGTCCAAATGTTCTTTTACCAATCGAGGATTCACTACTTGGGTACGCCATCTCCGGCGCGGGTAATGTCAGGATCCAAACGCTGAGGTTATTATGAAATGGTTCCTCACTAATGTCAGCTGGCGCGTAGTTTTATGGATTATCGGGGATACCATCGACGCTTGTCGACGCATTTTTCGAAGATAGCAACCGCATCACCTTAATTGTACAAAACAGAGAAGTTTGGACTGAGAAATGCGCCGAAGCATTTCTCGGTGGCTGGCGGAGTTGTTGACAACCACACCAATACTAAAGGTCCTCGACATGGAAAAAAAATTATTAGTATTCACAGATGTATCCAAGGAAGGACTAGGTGGAGTACAAATACAAGAAGGTTGAGTCACCACATATATTTCAAGAAAAATAAGAATTCATGATGAGAATTATGCAACACGTGATTTGGAATTATTAGCCATCATATATGCCTTCAAGATTTGGAGACACTACCTTGTTGGACGAATAATTTGAACTAAATACTGACCAATATGGACTACAACACATATTTAAACAAACTGACCTGAAAGTGCGACAACGACGTTGGTCAGAAATACTTAGCGAACACCTCTTCGATATTACCTACATAAAATGAAAAATGAGTAGAGTGGAAGATGCATTGACTCAGAGACCACGCATCTTTTCGATGTTACATCTTTAGACAAATCTACGCGAGAAGATTCTCACCATACAGCATGCCAATCGGGCAGCCACGTAAGTCAAGGACTTACCAGACAAAACACGATGATGGTACCACCCTATGAGGGATATTCACCGATAGGCCAATTCCGCCATTGGAGGTTTAGAGGTCAGATTTTACGTATCTCTAAAGACGAAGCTGAGATGTTGATCTTGGTTTGTGTCTATAGAGAAGTGTACACCCGGAGTTAAGACGAGGGCGACTCAAAACCATTGCCTTGGAAGGAATGAAGGTCAATAGTCGCAACTTTGTGACTAGATGCCCTCGCTGAAAGTGTCGCTGGTAAAAGTACGTAACATAGACACCCGGTAGTTTTACTTCAACCACATGCCATTTCGTAATCGAAATGGGAAGTTATATCAATGGATTTTATTGTTGGATTTCGCCACTCCATCATAAGGAGACACGAATGATTTTTGTAGTGTAGACACTCTTAACGAAGAGTGCTCACTTTATTCCCCAGACGCATCGACGCACGCACCTCACATAGCTAGAGTTTTTATCAACGATTTTGTGAGATTACACGGCGCACTTCAAAAGATTATATCCGATCGAGTATTGGTGTTTACCGGACGATTTTTGGACAAGATTCCAAGAGGCCTTGGGAACCCACTTTAACTTTAGTACTGCATATTCCAGATCTGACGACGTACAGAACGCACGAACTAAAACCTTAAAAATATTACAAGGTTGCGATGTATCGATGGACCAACGGGCTTGGGAGGAATTCTGCCCTAGTAGAGTTCAAGCATAACAACATATCAAAAGCACCATTAAGATGGAACCACTTGAGTTTCTTTTATATTTAATCGTGGCTCCGGACGCCTTGAGTTGGGATCGGCTTGAGGATAGGGATCCGTGGGACCGGCGGATCCAAGAAATGGAAGAGCGTGATGCAATCCATAAGACAAAGGATTAAAGAAACGCAAGATCGACATAAGAGTTGCGCCGACGCGACCGAAGCTCCAATCAGAAGCATGAGGGTTCCAAGGACAGGGGTCTTCATGGTTGTGTCCCATAAGAGTTCGATCAAGTTTGGAAAGGAGATAAACTCTCTCCTAGGTCTGCGGGACCTTCGAGATTGTGGAGAGAAAAGTACCGTGGCCCATCGCATCTTAGCCTACCCGATTCTTTGAGGCTGCATGTATGTTTCATGTATCCGCTTTGAGACATTATATTATGATCCTACACATGTGATTGACCCGAAGCCTTGCAGTATCGATCTTAGGAGCCATGCATGAGCCGGTCCGCGATTTTAGATCACGCCGCCTACGCAGCCATTTAATCGTCAACCAGACGTCAAGGTCCGGGACGCATTATAGTCCACACTCTGGGCCACCGAGGCTGCATGATATGCCAGCCTACTTTGTTCGAGGGATAGACTTAGATACCGCGGATACTCTATTTCTTTCATTGGTAATCGGAGAACCGGGATGAAGTTTCTCAAGAGGGTGTATGTAACATTCCGCTCCGGCACACTGAGACCACTTATTCAGGACATTTGCTCGCGAGTGATCTGGACCTTTTGATGTTGGACCTTTATATATTTGATTATGATGTGTTTGACGATGATATGATGCGCTACTATTCATGTATACGGGTGCAATTGACTCCGCTGATTGAGTGTGCGTGTTTTAGACCTTGAGGGATGCTGGAGGTATTCGAGATTCCCCTTGACCCCGACCGAGTCGTGGAGTGTGCTTTGCCGATTTGTTCATTATGATGTTGATTTGATGTGATGATTTGAGGACGACATTCTGACATGATTGGCCAGATGCAGGCCGACGATAGCTTCGTCAATTTCGACTCCACATAAGGAGTAAAGGCCAATAATAATTGGTAAGAGAGGTTGAGGGAGAGGTGACGCCAATCGCTAGCAATTACCGGCTCCTCGAATCGTAGGGTTAACGACACGGGTTCGGTGAGGACCCACGATGCTGCGAGGGCCGACTGCGATTACCGCCACGATACCCCAGGCGCTAATGGGCAAGGGCCTTGGCCCCCTGTGAGCCCCGGGTCTCCTACCTTCAGGCTTCACCTCCGGCGCAGTGTTGACCTGCGGGTTGCGGTGAGGTCTACCACCGCCGGCCAGCGAGGCAACCTTGAAGCACGTGGTGCATCCCAAAGGGAACGTCGCACAACGAATTTAAAGCGAGTGGCACCCTTACATCGGTGCACTTCAAGGGCACGTCACATTAAGGGTCGGGACGGAGTCACTTATTTTCAGCCCTAAGCTCAGAGCAAACTTTTAAGCATTACCCCTAACCACCATTACTAGCCAAAAATCTAAACCCTCAGCCTAGAAACCGGGGGATCTTTCGGTGTGGGCTATAACTGAACTTTCAAAAAACAACAAAAAAAAGAGAAAACATAACTCATACCATCTCCCTTCCTTAATCCGTATATAGGTTCCTAATTTTTCCGGGTTTGTAAACTCTTACCCTTCCCCTATTCTCAGTAAGCCACATCGCTTAAATCTCTCCTTGATCCTAAAAATACAAACACATTAATGGTCAATTATGATATTTGCAAAAGTTTATTTATAAAAAAAAAATAAAATAAAAACAAAAAAGAGGGAGGAAAATATAACAAGTATATTTTATTTTATACAAACTATAAACCCTAAGTAAAGCATGGGAAAACAAATAAATAAATAAGTAATAAATAAACCCTAAATAAAATAAAATAAAAGTGGGGAATGCTAAATAATTAAATAAATAGATAAATAATTATATAAATGAATAAGTAGATAAATATTGAAATGAGCGAAAATGCTTAGATTTAAAAAAAAAAAAAAAAAAAAAAAAAAAAAAAAAAAAAAAAAAAAAAAAAAAAAAAAAAAAAAAAAAAAAAAAAAAAAAAAAAAAAGGAGGGAAGAAAGAAAGAGAAGGGGCTTTTTTGGGGCTTTTTCTTTTTGACGGAGATAGAGGGCTATGGCAAGGGGGAGGACTGACTGGTTTACTGGAAGGAGTTGGGAAGCCCTTTATTTTTAGAGTGGCAGCCTCACCTCGGAGGCTTGTCGAGGAGCTGAATTGGTTGTGTGTGGCCCCTCATGCTCCTGGGCTGAGGGGAAGAAGAGTACCTCTAGCGCTTGGTCGGGAGGTACCGGTGAGCTCTTCTACGTCGGCAGCGTGAGCGTGAGCATCCTTGAAAAGGATGTGAGCACCCAAGATCGGCTTCAACCTCGACTATAAGGCAAGCAGTATTGTTTGCAAATCTTGGTAGAATAGAATGCTTATGGCTTGTGTTGGTATCAAAATCTTGGTTTTATTTGGATGTAATGGCTGTTATTATGTTCCTCCGCGATTAAAACTTGTTATGGTTATAGTCTAACTCTTAGTAGGCTGTAGCTGGTCGGTGGGATAAATGAGATTCTAAGACTGTGGATTTAGTTATAGCCTGTGTTGCTGGACTGTGTTAAGTTTTTTATATTATTTCATTCTTTGATGGCGTAAATAGTATGCTAGCACTGTGTAAAATGACTTGGGGTTATCATTACGTTCCGGCGATGTAGAATAGTCTATGAATAAACCTGGCAATGTAAATCGTTCGTGAGTTCTGGCATGTGCAATTTCAGATGGGGCCTCCACCATTTGCACTTTCTCTGTGTTATTTTAATGCTCTCCTGCGTTTCTTGTGGCACGACTTCATCCCTGAGTAAATTCGAACCTCTGCGCATTTTTCTTCTCCGCACTGTTGTCTGTGGGTCTTCTCTGTCGGCTGGAGTACTGCCCTAACTCTGTCCCTTGCATACTTTACTTACACCCGTGTGTTGGGAATTGCATACGCTCTCTCAAGTAGAGTGCGCACTTGGGCACCATAGAACCTTCGTGTAGGAAGCTCAAGAGGGGGTCAGCTCTTAGTCGAGGTAACCAAATTAGTTAGGTTCACATCTCAACAGTGCTTTTTCCCTTCTCACTGTATTTACCAATTATATAACTGTGTGCGTTACCCATGGAGCATTGGAATAATTAATCATTTGGACTGTATCGAATAGAATATTTAAATCTGATCTACTATGTAGTTGATGGGGATTTCATGGGGTTCTAATGGATGTCTTCGGACGAATGTTCGATAGCTGCTATGTTGGGAGACACTAAGGAGTCATATTACTTTTGCAACTAATGTAAAAGGCCACTGGCATGTAATTATCAGTCCGCGACCTGGTCACTGTAGGCTGTGTGGGAGTGACATCGTGATCTTCTGGAGAGGGGAGGACTGCCCACAGCCACCGCCTTACCCTGTCGAGTCTCTCTACGCGCCCTTCTTGAGTAGTAAAATGTCAAGTTTTCGTTCCTAGTCCCTGCCAAATATAAAAAATAAAATAAAATAAAAAAATTAAAAAAATGCCCTAACAAGACCCGGATACCACCTGCAACTTTTAAAACTTTTGCTGTTAACCCGGTGGAACGTTAACCTATAGCTGCGTGTCACTTCTAGCGTTCTCCCCAAGAGAAGCCGCCGGGACCTACAGACCACGCGACTGTAGATGCCACAGAGTAATGATGAACTGACCGGCGAGTTAATGCATTTAAGGCGTTCTGAGGGTATCAAAATTTGTCAGCGCTGGCGTGAATAATAATTAATGGCATTTTGTTATAACCTAGAATGCAGGAATAGCGTACTTCAATGACAAGGTAAACGAATTTCTGAACACCAGTATAATGTTTTTGAAATGCACAAGCAAAAAGGCTTATGAAAAATCGCTGTGATAGATTGTGGTTAACGTAAATGGCAGCTTAGTCTGCATTCATAAAACGCTGGGTGAAAATAAGTATTGGAAGGTGGCGGAAATTATAATGATAAATCCTTGATATTGAATCGTTGATTATAAATAAAAGATATTGTAGTTATAAGATAAAACACTGATCGCTAACTGTTCGGATCGTATTATAAGGGTTAGGGTAGCTAAACGTAGAAACAGGTTATTTAATTGAATTCTATAAGAAATTTATTCTTATTTTAAAGGCATCAGTTCAAATTGAATAATTATGTTATTTTAAAGATATGCCCGACAGAGCGACTCCTGTAATGGTCTAATTAAACCGTTGACAACCAATAAGAGACAGCTCTTAATTAAATTTTCTGTTGCAAATCGTGTAACCTTGGAGCCTCTGCAGCTGGGCAAGGAATCGCCCAGAACCACCCTTATCCCAGCATTTAATTCGACCCATTTTATCCTATATCATCAATACTATACTCTTTTAGTAAACCAAGGGAGTTAGCTTTGTATCGCTTGTATAAAATATATTATAATATAATAGTTGGCAATGGACAAATAAAAATTGGAGAATCAATTCCATAATTCCTATAAAATTTTGATGCTTGTTTTATTATAATTTCAATTATTTTTACTACTAAAATCTTGTCTTAGTGAATTGGAATTGTTTAGATGTACAATGTATCTAGAATAGTAAACACGTATGTATTAGAAAAGAAAACAAAAGACTGTTTAGGGTTTTAAAGTATTTATTAATATGGGTAATGAAATGATTCAAATAATTATAAATAAGTTTGTATAGTTAGTTTAGATTAAAATAAGTTTACATGACTTCATTTATCTCATTTATTCCCCGCATTTAATTCGATCCCTTCGCCCAGCACCGTCGATTTAAAATCCTGATTACCTACCTCTGTCAAAGACGCGGTTCCTGAAGGAGGCGTGCACGCCGAATATCCCAACCGCTGGCATGATGCCAACTCACTCGCCTGACGTTTCTGACCTGCGTGGAGTGTTTTCCGTGGCACCTTTATGACCTTGGGTAGTGTAGTTGAATTGGTTGGAATGCGTAGTAGTTTTAATTAATGTTACTTATTGCTGTAGAATTTTATTAAGTTGATCTGCATATGTAAAATGTATTAGTTTAATGTCAATTAACATTTACATGAATATAATTATGAATGGGTTAGTCTTCAAAATATAGTTAATAGTTAACTCGCTCTTTTAGTTTAGATATAAATTAAGGAATGAGTTGGTCCTTGAAAATATAGTTGTTAAATTTTAATGTAAATTAACATTTACATGAATATAATTATGAATGGGTTGGTTTTCAAAATATAGTTAATAAATAGCTTGCTCTTTTAGTTTAGATATAGATTTATGAATGAGTTGGTCTTGAAAATATAGTTAATAGTTAAATTTAATGTAAATTAACATTTACATGAATATAATTATGAATGGGTTGGTGTTCAAAATATAGTTAATAGTTAACTTGCTCTTTTAGTTTAAATATACATACAGATTAATGAATAAATTAATTTTGAAAATATAGTTAATGGTTAACTTGCTTATGAATGGGTTGGTCTTCAAAATATAGTTAATAGTTAATTTGCTCTTTTAGTTTAAATATACATATAGATTAATGAATGAATTAATCTTGAAAATATAGTTAATAGTTAACTCGCTCTTTTAGTTTAGATATAAATTAATTAATAATAGTTAACTTGCTCTTTTAGTTTAGATATAGATTAATTAATAAGAGTGAATGGGTTACCTTGAAAATATAGTTAATAGCCAAGTTGATTTTTAAGTTTAAAATTAGATTAATTAATAAAAATGGGATATATCTACTTTTATTTGGATTATGCGTATTGGATATTTGAAATTCCAATAGAGTTAAGCTAAGAGTCAATTAACATTTAGAATAGAATTTCATATTTCCCTTTTTTCTATCGGCCATACCGTATTGAGTTTACTGTGTTTTGCGCTTGAAAATATAGGTAAGAACCAACTTGCTCTTAAGTTTAATTATATGAATTCATAAGAGTGGGATATATCTACTTTTAGAATGTAAGGGTGGTGGTATGGCAAGGTTATGGTAATATCACGCATGTTGGATTATTTTATGGTAAGTTAGGTCATTTTTATTTTATTGATAACAACGGATAAGAATACGATAGTGTTAATGACATGATATTAATGTTAGTGTTAATTCATTTGCAAGGTTGTGATCAAAATATGATGGCATGGGTTATTATGGATGTTTTCTTTAAATAATATTATAATAGCTAAGCATTTTACCCTTGCATCGAACTTTTACTTTTACCTTAAGATCTTACTTAAGCAACAAATTAGTGGTTAGTCTGGATGAATTTAGAAGTAGAGGGAAGATGGAGAATTAGTGTATGGAAAACGTGAGGCAACTGATTACTTAAGTAGATAGTATTCTACAAGCAAGCTATTAAACTCAGTTATTGTTTGACTTAGGTTCTCACAAGCAATGGAAGTGGATATAATAGAATGGAATGGAATGAAATGGTAGTGAATGATAATGTAGGGTACTAGGAAGTAACGGGAGCTCAATTAGAGGTAAGGTCATTTTTAATGCGATGTTGCGCAAGATCTTATGTTAATACGAATATGCTAGGGGATGTACATGATCATGAAGCTATCATTAATATCGCATTGATATCAGATTAATCGTATGGGTTGGTGTTTTAATTAATGATTGATTGATCCATTAGCGCACCTGGAATAGAAAGGAATTGTGCCTCGAAGCTATTACCGCTAATGATATCGGACCCCTTAAGGCCGCTTGCAATTTCTTGGATTGACTAAATGTTGAACGCTAGATTTTGGTTGCCGCCGGTTGGTTGATTTTAATTCTACCACTCCATTGAAGGGTTATGTTATGGTAGGGCTATGTGGGTTACCTTGGGTCGGTCTGACGATGGTCCACTCTGGATTGCGATTTTCTGGTGTTGAGAGGGATGTAGACACCTCTGGATATCTTAGTATATAGTGTGTGTGAGATTGTTCCTTCTACACGCGCACATGGTTAAAAACAAAAAATTTGCAACTGCTTGTCAAAGTAGTTGTCCCAACTAGAGTGGTTTTCATTGTTGGGATGGTTTAAAAATTTAAGAACATTTTTATGGTAATATTAAAATTATTTGAAAGGTGTGATAAAATTCTAGAAATTAAAAGTTGATTGTATTTGGAAAAAAAATTTTAATAATTCCAGAGAGGTTGATTTGTAGAAATTGGATTATATAGGAATTTTAAAGCAATTTTATTTTTAATAATTTGGAAAAATGAAATAATTGATAATTCTATTTATGTTTGAAAGAAGAATTTTATTAGTCATAAGTTTTGTCTGACTACCCATCCGTCCTACCTTGCAATGGTTAGGACCTCTAAGACACATAAGCAATGCTCAAGCCCAGGTTCCCATCGATTTTAACCATTTAAGGTCTCAGGGCTGGCGACTGTTCTGAGGAACATGGAGGTGTCTACGTCTCGCCCGACACAACAAACCAAGCACACAAAATTTTACGACCCAGTACAACATTGATTAAACAAAGGGATACAATCCACATTAGTCTGAAGGCCATTCCATCGCGTAACTATAGATCATAATTTGTCATCAAGGTACCCTCTAATTCAGCATTGAAGGATCTTGTTGTGCAAGTCTGAACCTTGACTGCATTTAACATTTAACAATATAATTAATCATTAGTTATAATCATAAAAATATTGTAACAAGAAATAATTTGAAAATGGAATAATTGATGTGATTATGTTTGAAAGAATTTTTTTAATAATTTAAGAATAACAGAATGGTTTTTTGAAAAGTTATTTATTTATTTTTAATAGTTTGAAAATGAAATAATTGATGATTTATTTAAAGAATTTTATGATATATGTTTTGTAATAATTTTAAATTGGAATAATTGATGATGTATTTATGTTTAAAATATGTTTTTTAATAATTTGAGAATAGGAGCTATTTTTTTTAGGAATGATATGATGATGGGTTAAGAATTTTGAAACTTATTATTTATGTTGGGCATGAATATTTTAATAATTTGAGAATGAGAGAGTGATTTGATAAAATGAGATGATAATTTTAAAATTTGTTTTTAAAATGATGGTAATGACAATAGAAATAAGATCTCACAATGTGATGCTTTTAAAATTCAAGTTATTTGTGTCTAATAATTTTGTAATAATTGCATAATGAGATCATTTTAAAGTTACAAGTTATTTAATGTTTTGGAAACAGTTTTGAACAATGAAATGGTAATTTTAAAATTGTTTATGTTTGGGGAAGAAGTTTTTTAAATATTTGATAATGGAATGATGAATTTAAAAATTATTTGTGTGATACTCTTCGAAATACAATTGAGATTTTATAATGATTTATTTTTTCTCACTTCTTTTTCAATAATATAATTATTCAAAACTACAATTTAATTTGTTTTGTTTGTAATAAATAATTTTAATTTGTTTTGTTTCTAATAAATAATTTGATACTATGTTTGAGTTCACTTACTAACAAATCTGTTTTCAATAAATAATTTGATACTTTTGTAATAAATAACTTGCTAACAAAAATGTGTTTGTAATAAAAAATAATTTGATACTTCTGTAATAAATAACTTGCTAACAATTTGTAGTATTTGTTTGTAATAAATAATCTGAGACTCTTTG
>SNQJ01S0208141.1:0-16201 GCA_010110895.2 Picea sitchensis
TTTCCTAAAATCTATGAAAGAAGGGAAGAACCCATTTTACATACAAACGAGTGTACATATATGTGGACCAAGGAAGGATTTTTAGAGAATTTATGGGTCCATAACTTTATTCACACTTTGGGGACCATCCCCAAGGCACGATACCTATATGAGGAGACCAAAAGATAGACCCTTAGTTGGAAGCTTCTCAAAGAAGTATTTTTCACAACATTCTCCTACTTTGGTAAGGCCATTGCAATTACTTTATCTTTGAAATCTATTATAACCTTTATATTTTCTATAGGGTAGATAGACCCTAGAGTATGTCTGCAAGGTGCATCTCCATAAGAAACAATAGGAAGAGCATATCCGCACCTACTCGAATGAGAAACAATCCTTTGAGTGTTGCGCTAATATAACATAAGACCTGTAAGAAGAAGATGACCCAAAGAAGTTGCCACAACTTTCCTTCTAGGAAAAAAAAGGATAAATAACAGTAAAGGAGATGGAAGAGGGGTCTACAAGGGGAAATTTATTGAGAACACATGGAAGTTAAGTAATTAAACATTGGTACAAATTATCATCCTTGAATGGGGTCCATCGATGATTACTAGGATGATGCAACGATGTCTGAGGTTGCAATATGGATTAAAGATTATGCCAACTTGTTCCCACAGAATTTTACCGAGATCAAGCGAATGAAAGGGGAACTAGGTGAAATGAGGTTATAACTTAAGTTGAAATCCATTCCTATAAACAATAGACCTTAAAAATTAAATCCAAGGATTAAAGAAAGAGTCAAGGAAGAAAATGAAAAAATGTTGGTGGTCGGGTTCATTTTTGCAGTAGAGGAATCAAACTGGATCAATCCAGTAGTTTTCCAAGAAAAAAGGGATGGGGGTGGTATCATAGTTTGTGTTTAATTCTGAGGATTGAACATGGCTTGTGTCCATGACCCATTCCCTACCATTTTTAGTGCTGATGTGTTGAACCAAGTGGTGAGAAAAGAGGCTTGCTTGTTCACTGATGTTTTTTCTAGATATCATGAGGTATGGATAGTCTAGGAAGAGAATCATAAGACACTTTTTCCATATAATTAGGCTCCTACACCTACAATGTGATATCATTTAGGTTGAAGAACACTCAAGAAATATTCTTCAGGATAGTAATTGCATCATTCAAAGAATACATGCACAAATTCATGGAGGTGTATTTGGTTTATTGGATAATGTACAATTTTTTGATGGATCATGTCGTGGTGTTGCAACTAATGTTCGAGAGATGCCGACAAATATAGGTATCCCTCAATTTGAATAAGTGAATCTTTTGCACACCCTTTGGTACTCTATTGGGACATGTTGTTTGTAGAGATGGGGTACTGGTTGACCCAACCAAGAGAGTGACCATTGTGAATCTAGAATCCTCGACATATATTCATACCTTGAGGTCGACCCTAAGCCACACATGGTATTGCTAGAGGTTCATTAAGGGTTATGCCTCTATCATTTCCCCATTGGAGTGATTGTTGAAGAAGACTAAATATTTTATTTATAATGTAGAGTGTCAGTCATCCATGAACATTCTTAAAGACAAATGGGTAAGTGCACTCATCATGGTTTTTACGAATTTGATTATTGAGTTTCATGTACATGTTGATGCATATGACATTGCAATAGGAGGCATATTAGAGAAACCAGGGGAAGAAAAATTGGACCATCTAATTTAATTTTCCATCATAAACTCTCAAAGGTTGAGCACAATTACACCACTATTGAAAGAGAAGGACTGAATTGGTGTATGCACTACAAATTTTTTACACTTCCTATTGGGGGGAATTTCAAGTTCTTAATGTACCACTTAGCACTTAAGTATTTAGTGAATAAGCCAATACTGGAGGGACATATCTGTAGGTGGTTACTATTATTCCAATAATTCGACTTTCAAGTCATAGTAAAGCTAGAAAATATGAATGTTGGACTAGACTAGTTGTCCAGGATACAAACATGAGAGTTGGGAGGGTTGCTAGATGACCAACTTCCATACTTTTCATTATTCAGAATTGAAGAAATACCATACTATTTGGAGGATATAGGAATTTTTCTCACCATAGGGGTTGTATCTCAAGGCTATTCAACAACATAGGGGAAGCAAAAAAATGGTCAGAGCAACAGACTATCAATTTATTGTAGGCCAATTTACAAGTTGGGAATCGATGGAATTATCAGATGTTGTGTAATAGACCATGAGAGACTTAGAATAGTATGGGAGATCCATAATGGAGTAGAAGGAGGCCACTTAAGTGGGAAGGACACAGCACAAAAGTACTTCAAATAGGATTGTGGTGGTTAACTTTGTTCAAAGAAGTTAAGTAATATGGTAAATATTGTGACATCTACCAAATAACAGGATAACCATCCAGATGGGATGAAATTCCATTGCACTTGGTGGTCATTCTACAATAATTTTAGAAATGGGTGATGGATTTTATAAAGCCCATCAACCCTGTGATATATTCAAGATCCTGATATATCATCACCACTATTGACTACCTTACCAAATGGTCAAAGGAAACACCAACTCAAGATTGCAGCACCAAAACAGTTCCAAGGTTCATATTCAAGAATATAATATCCAGGTTTGGGTGTCCTAGGATATTTACAACCGATCAATGTAAGCACTTTATGAGAAATAAAATTAAGGCTCTGATGAAATATTTTATGGTGCATCACCACACTAGTATCCCTTACTATTTGCAAGCTAATGGGATTGTAAAAGACTTCATTAAAATATTGGAATGAGGATTGATGAAGGTCTATGTTGTAAATCACAATGATTTGGATGAAAGGATACCTGTAGTGCTATGGGAATATTGGATGATGACTAAGAAATTTAAAAACAATGCTCCCTTCAATTGTTTCTATGGTAGGGAAGCAATCATGCCAGCATAGTTCCTCTCACCAATTTTGTTCATTGCACAAGAAAATAAGATGACAGAGGAATAGTTGGTCCAAATATTACTTGTGAAACTAATGGAACTAGATGAGGACCACTTTTTAGTGTGGTACCACCGATAGGTCAATAAATCAAGGGAGAGGTCATGGCATGATCACCATATGAAATACAAGAGCTTCAAGATAGATGACTTGGTACTTCTTTACAGTAAAAAGTGCCTCAAAAACCCTAGTAAGTGATAGATGCATTGGTTGGGACCCTTCCTAGTTACGACAATCCATGATTCAAAAGAAGTAAAGTTGGTGCAATTGGATGGGGAACCACGATATGGATGGGTAAATAGAGCCCACTTGAAACCATTCACTCCTCCTCAAAACTAAGTTGCAATGCTCCTAAAAAGGGCTAGAGGTCTTGCGCTTCTGACGGAATGGATATTTGTACAATATTTTTTGTTTTCATTTATTAGTCAAGTCAATCACTATTGATCCCATGAATGAGCTATTCAATATAGTCACATAAGTATAATAAGTCTTAACCCAACAATTAAGAGGTCTTTAGTTGATAGATTCAGGTTAGAGTTTAGATTATTTTAATCAGCTTAAGGTTTAATTTTTCTTTGAATGGTTCTTGCAGGATAGGCACCACCTTTGTGGTTGGGGGGGTCTTCTCATTTAAAGGTTATCAGGTCCTAGGGTTGTGTCAATAAAATGTTTTATTGATTGTGACAAGAAAGAGTCTTTCTATTATGTCAAGAGAAGGTATTTGGGTTGTGTCATGATAAAACCTACTGTTTGTTCCAAGTATTTTACTTGTGGCATCATGCTACCACATTGAGGTCATAAATAGGAAATATTACAGTCATATCATAATCCATGGGTCTACAATTAATAACCATGTGCATTTAATACCCAAACTAAGTCATAAAATTTGAATTTATGGATAGAGGGGTTAAATAGATAAAGTACTAGGGGCTGAGTCAACAATCAAGTGGGTCACATCATGTTGTCATTCAGATTCAGTTAATACCATTATGTGTTTTAATAATTGTAGTAATCTAGTAGTAAATGCAACTGAAAAATATGTGATTAGTAAAGGAATTCATTAGTTTTCAATCTTTTGGGAAGGATATGATTGATTTGTGAGTTTATGGAGGATGCCATCACTGTTTGAATTAATAACAACTAAAGTTATGTTATCCTATTGTTCAATCTATTTAATCTAACACAAGAATCTTATAGATCCATTATGTAGAGTGATCCATGGAAGGAGGAAACATGAGCCTGTGAACTAGTAAGAGTTAGATGATTCACATGCGTCAAGACAAAGTGAAAAAATGAAATAAAGGAAATTCTTGGAGGATTTATATTGGTATATATGAGGAGGGGGATAGAGATAGAAGATGTGGGAAAAGTCAATAATAGAGTAATCCAAAAAAAAAGAGGAAGTGCCCACTGAGGCCATTGATCCCTGAATTTTACAAAGTGAGGAGTTTAGAAGGAAACTAGAATAGATGTACATTGTGGAGTATGCCTTTATCAATGTTGGGTAGTTCCTAGATCTTTATCTTGCATATTATTTGCATGAAATTTAGCTCAGCAATGGAGACATGAGGGAGGAAGTGATTTCTTGTGTGTAGCCACTCCAAAATCATCACTTCTAAATATGTTGCAAGTTCTTACCTTTCGCACATCAACACCAGTTCAAAAATGCATAAGTAAGCACAACAAAAACACAAATAGGAAAAGAAAGTAGGATAAAAAGACCTTTAAATGTGTTACAGGATATGTAGAGGCAACAAAGGGGTTTATATTGTATTTATTAATTCATTTCTTGTGAGAATGGAAACAAGGATTCTCTTAATGTAGAGTAATGAGGAAACATAGGAAATGAGAGTACAACCTTGACATCCTCTAAGTGTTGGTTTATTACATGCAAAGAAGGTGTCTGAATTGGTGTAAATTCTTCCTAAATCAGTTCATTGAAGCCACTCTTGAGGCCTATGAGAAGAAACCATTGTTCAATTAAGGATCTTTATTAATGCCATTTTCCATGTTCAAATAGGATCCACTACGAGGATTTCAGTTCCTGTTGATGGAGAAAATTTTGGTTTCGATTGGATCACAGGAAGAAGGTGTAACCCCAACTTAAAGAAGTCTTGAAATGGTGAAGCAACGAAGATCACATTTTGACCATACTTCTTGACCGTCGATCCAATTATTCTCTTCTCGGACGATATTTTCATGAAGATGTGGACCCAAGAGGAACCATATCTTTATAGCTCTCATATTATGATGACATTCTAAATGATATGAATCAACTTGAATTTCACCGACTGTAGAAATATTTAGCGCCCCAGAAGACTGCTCCACTAACTAGGTAAAATGCATTGGACTATGACTGAACTGATTATTTTTTATGTATACATTGAACTTCATGAATCGACTTTGAATTTTCTAGAGGGAATTAATATTGCCTTTCAATTAAATAGGTTGTGTATGATCAATGAATATTTTTTGTTCAGATAAAGGTTTCCAACTCATTTGTTCCATCAAGGTTGTTGAGAAATCACCCAACCAACCCTTCTTTTCAAGTCGAGTTCCCTTTCATTTCCTCATAAAATATTGGAACCAAAGGGGGGGGGGAATTGAAACTATTGAATCAAGCATTGAATTGGTTCGTATATCCATATATAAGAGTGTAACTCTACTCTATAGGGGTTTCTCTTGTGCCCCTTCCCATTGAATCTTGAGAATTATAGCTATGGATCGATTGTGGGGTGAATAATTCATTCATTTGAATCTTGAGGTATAAAAAAGATTCCAATTATTCTTTTAATGAGGGAGGTTTGTATTAAACCCACTATCCATGACATTGAATCCAAAAGGAGGTTCCCCAATAGTAGAGTAGGCATTTCATTGTATAAATATCTATCTTAAAGTGGAGTCAGGGCTTGGCTCTCTATATTTAGAGGTTATTGATATGGTTGGCTGATAATGGATCTAGGGTATACTATTGATGCTAACATAAAGGTAGTTTCACCATTTCCCTCTGAAGGAAGAGGAGGATTGACACCGAAGGAGGAAGAGAGAGAGAGGATCAAACCATTATATCAGGGAATTTCACCATTGATTTCTCATACATAGACATTGAATCAAATGAATTGGGAATTTCCTCTATTATGACTCATCATGATAGATCAAGGAAAGGATGGAAGGAATTTTCAATCAGTAGGTGCCTGAAGAGAAAAAAATTGATTTCTCGATTCAATCAGTAGGTTCCCAGAAGGTAAGTTGGAAGGAAGGTTATTAGTTTGTTCAAACAGAAGGAAGTTAAAAAAATTCTTTCACTTATCCTGAACTGAACATCTTGACAGCCTGAACTGAACCATTGATGGGTGAAAACCTCGTATCCTCACCCGGGTGAGTTATTCTCCTTTTGAGCTCAACTACTAGCTCTTGAACAACCAATCTATCTCTCTCCATCAACTACTTTCTATGGGCACCTCCATCAACTACTTTCCCACCTATACTGCAAAGAGTTAACTACCTTGGGGGTGAGGGATGGAGTAGCCAAGATAAAGTAGTTTCTTGTCTAGAGACAACTTGTTTGTTATCCTTCTGTGTAGCCAAGAGTGTAGGTAGGCAATAAATTCTTTGTTGTCCTCCCGAGGGGAATTCCACATTTAAATTGTTATTGCCTTATGGAAAGGATGGATGGTCCAACTCAAGTTACCTGACTCCTTCATGAAGCAGAAGGAAATTATTACACTAATCTAGCTTTGAAATACCCCCTTCCTTCCATAGTATTTATTCAACAGGTTTCATTTCCATCCTTCACTGACCAATCTTAACTGAAAAATCCTGAAGGTTGGAGCAACCACCCTTTACAAGGACTATTTCAATAAAAAGGAAGGATCTGGAGGACATCCCAAGAACATGAAAGTATGGAAGCAGGAGGGAGGTTAAGTATGAAATATTTTTCCATAAGAGACATCCTTTACACCCCTGGGTGATTTTTATTATATTCTACTTGATACAAAAGGATAAGTAATGAGTTAACAATTCCCCACCCTTATTATAGCTCCACTAGCACATCGTCCATCCAAACAAAAATATTCAATTATAGTTTCTTGACCGAGCAATCAATTACCCCTCTCTCCCATGTTATTGAGATAGAACTATAAGAAGGGATGGAATTACTGCTAACCTAGGAGATCCTAATTAACAAAGGATGGGAGTCAGTCCCTCCCCTACGATGAGTCGATCATGATTTCTGGCCAGTTCGGTTGAGTGAAGGAGCATGCTTTCTAATGGTTGAGCTTTGGTCTGAGAAACAAGGAATTTATATAGTTCCCTACTTATTTAAGGATTTGGTTTCTTTCTATTTGGATTGGCCTAACCATGGGATCCTACTTTCAGGAGTTCAAGAAAGTAAAACAAAATAGTTGAACACCCAATGGGTGAAATTTAGACTTTCTGGGCCCCGAGGTGATGGAAGTCTTAATCTGCCACCGAGGTGAAGGAAGGATGGCCGATGCACTATAGTTAGGAGAATTCAAATAGTAGAGAATATGTCATTTACCAGATATCCATATTATGTACGTGATATCCTAACTTAATTGCCTAGGGGAACAACTAGGGGAAATATAGTTGGGGTGGGTGGGATGATAGGCCCTGCTTTCTATAGAATGAAGGTAGGATTAAACTTGGGATGTAGGATAACTGACATCTTAAAAATGGGAACATATAAAGGAGGATCCATCCTAAACCCTAGGAGGCAATATCATTTCATTCGACGGATCCATCCTTCACCCAAAGTGGGATAGGAAATTTGTTTACTATTACCCAGGGGAAGTATACCATCCTTATTACCAAGGGAGGTTATTTTTCAAAGGAAGTAGCTTTCTTTCTAGAAGGAATAACTAGAAGGTGGTGGTTGGATGGAACTCCCTCAGTAATTAGTTAGGTCCCCCTGTTTAGTAGTTAGTCTCATTAAGGGTAGTTAGTATCAAAAGGAGGTGGGGTATTTAGCCCGGTTAGGTTGTAGTTTCATTATCTAGAATTATATTCAATGTCGGTATTAAGAGTTAGGACATGATGGAAGAAAGGAATTTTTCATGCATGGGATATTTTTTCCATCCTTCACTTGGTTGGTCAAGGGGATAACAACTTTCTGGGTTGGATTGTTCGGTTAAGAGGTAGGGAGTAGCCATTGGTCATGGAGCTAAAGTCGTTGATCTAAACTAGGTTAGGAACCTATTATTTATATACCATGGGTGAGGGAAACTATATACATAACATGATCAACACTTTCCCAATGAGTTGACAACCGAAAGGTTACCCAAAGAGTAGTTGGTGGGATTGAGGAGTTTATGCTATGAAGAGATTAGTTACCCAATTGTGGGGGATGGAGCACCCCCGATTGGGGCCATATTTAAGTAGTCCAATTGTCACTACATGTTTTAAATGATTTACTGAGAAAGAAGGAATTCAACAAAACCAACCATGGAGGATTGTAACTAATCTAGCTCAATCATGCTTTCATTCCAACCTAATGGTCGAGGAGAATTAATGAGGAGCTACCCTACCTAAATTTATTTATTTGCATCCATCCATCAAACTGTATCCTCCCAAAGGGTAGCATAGAATATGTGAAATCCATCTGAGGGTAGCTCATCTAGCCATCCGTTGAGAAGTTGACAGAGATCTCCCCACCGACCTTCATCAAAGGGAGTTCAAGTAGTTGTTGTCATTAAGTTGATTAGTTTACTTGGACCTAAGGTGGGAGGAACTATAGTTGATTTTCCATTTTTTTTTATTGGCCTGAAGGAACCACCAACTACAGTTGATCAAGTTGTTTGAATAGACTCATATCCCTCCTGAATGAAAGAAGTCTCAATCTAGGTTGAAGTAAGAAGCATTATCCCACACCCCTGATTGATTGTTTGGGAATTCCACCTCGGTTATATATTTGACTAAATCCCTCACTGATTGATTGTTTTTTTCTGAACACAGATGTGGGAAGGAGGTGGAAACCCTTGTGTGTAATAAAAACATGATTTCTTTAATAGTGAAACTTACCTTTTCTGTCGATAAAAGAAGTTGGTGAGTTGAGAAGTTATTATCATGTCTTGGGTCAACCCAACCCAACCCAACCCAAAATCCTCTAAATAATTACAATAATCCCATTCATCCTAGCAATTGTAGCGATCCCAACCCACCTAGACAAATGTGTCAGAAATCATAAAATGCCATTCTTTTTTAAGGAAACATAACTTTAAATTGTTTTTTTGGGGTAGGTATTATATTAGGTCAAAAATATGCATTTAAAGGGGGATACAAAGGATTTCTAATCGGTTTTGAGCTCCCATAGTCCCTTTCTCTACATTAACTATTGTAGGATCCATTCATTCGAAGACCATAGCCCCATTATCCCCATGCGATGAATCATAAAGCTGGGGTGGATCAAAATCTGACTCAGGGTACCAGTTGGAAGCAAGGGCTATTCTGGATAACAAAATTATTCTTTCTATTTATTATTTCCAATGTTTCTAGTATGGGATCCTGGCTTCTTGCAATTGCAATAAGGCTCTTGGAAGTACCTATTCTCTCTCACTATGATTTCCTATGGGACTATGTTAAATTCTTTCCCATGGGCTTATATTTCTAGTGGGGAGACCAAGCCAAAATCTTTCATTATGAAATTTCAAATTTCTTAAGTTCCTAACCCACCTAAGAAATTTCCCTACCTCACTCTCTCTCTATCCTTGTGACCGATAAACTGAATGAATAAGACTAACTGTAGCTTGATCTCTCTATTTCTGGTAAAGAGAACCCTTCCCCATAATAATCAAGAGAACGATTTCACACCACCCCTAATCAGATAAAACAAGCGCCCCCTTAATCATGAACTGTGAATCACGCCCACTCATCGGGACAAGTGAAACTCACCCCAGAAAAAGAGATGGACCCACCAGAAGAGATTAATCACTCACACCAACCACCTATATTGACCAACCACATATAGAGAAAGAAGGAAAGGACACCCACTAGCTACCTTCAAACCTGAGCTCCAACAACTAGCACATCATGCATACAAGGTCCCTAATACCGGGAATGGAATAGAATAAGGTATGGAAAAAATGTAGATGTAACAAGGGGTTAGTTTGGATGTGGTGTAGAGAGACCTAAAAGGAGGATGGGAGAAGTCTAAGGTAAGGAGATAAGTCGAGTGGAAGGGGATTAGGATAATGTATCATTTGAATAGAATGTAGTTGGTACTTCAAAAATAAATATGGAGAGAAAGGAAAGGACAATATCTTGCGATGCTCCGAGTTAACATTGAACAACCATTGTTGATCGATCGATGGGATGATTTTACAATAACTAAGTTATGTCTACTAGATTCATCCAGTGAAGAAGTCCACATTATGTACATAATAACTCGAAATGTCTATCCACATAATTATCAGAGCAAGCCCTACCTTTCCCTTCCCTAATGTTTTCCCACCTCCTTCTCGAAGTAAGTCCCTACATAGGGTAGAAGGACTCCTATCGAAGGGAGCTGGTGAATGTGGCACTCAATAGTTGATGAATGATGAATGTATAAAAAGTATAAGACAAAAGGATCTCATCTGATTTCCACCCCTATTGAAAGTTCCTTCGACACTCGCTTTTAGTATAGAGGTTAGAAAGTATATAATATGTATTGTTCCATCCATGTGTACAGACATAATTAGAATCAAGCCGGTGGTAGGGACTTACTCTTATCAATGCCTTTTCAGGGAAGAGAAGTCTGGGGTGAGAATCCCTAGTGTCAGTGGCTCACCTTGCAGTGGCTCACCTTGTGGCCTTTTCATTAAACTATAATGAGTAGGAACAATGTTCTTTCTTTCTTTAAAGAGTACTATAATGAGGATAATTGTGGCCTTTCATTCTTCGATTTGTTGAAGATGACCCATTTCCCAACTGAATGGGAAACAATTCGGGAACAAGCACACTATCCATCACTATATTTTGACCTTGGTAGGCAGATGAAACATCTCTCTCGAAAGAGAGAAACCTTTGTTAACTCTTTAGCCACAAAACCCCAAAGTAAAGGACATACTATGATGGTTTTAGAGAGGATTCACAAGCATTCTCGACTAAAGGAAGAGGGTAAAATAGGGTCTCCACTAAGAGAATTGCGATGGTTTTATCAACTAGCTAAACTTGGGGTAAAAAACCTTCAAACATGAGAATGGATTTTATTAGAGAATTCTTAGTAAAACTATGAAGTTGATCCAAACACAACCTTAGGGGCGGGGTAGCCAATGATAAATCTCCAATGGACATTGATGTCAATTATCGATCTGTGATTGGAACTTCTAATAGCTTTGGATCAATTGGTTATTCGACTGGGGCTGTAGGATATAACTTATGTACTCCAACATTGGATCAACTTCACTAGGGCTTGAATAAGATTTGGGAATGGATGAACTACGTATAACTAAGCGATATGACAAATGAATAAATCAATGTTTAGTTTAATCCAATGGAGAACATGAGGAAGATAACCCTTTGGAGTCCATCCATGCCTAGTCAACCTACTAAATTGGGTGGGGTAATCCTAGGTACGTTTGATCTCTGGCATGTATGCATTATCGAAGAAGCCTGGTTCTTGGTGGAGATATGTCTCATGGTGCATGTTGTCCATTGTTACTAGTTGTGTGTGAGAGATTGTGCCTAAGCGTAGTAATAGGTGAATACGCCTCGTTGTTAAGCTAAAGGAATAGGGAATGATTCATTAATCCCCATGAATGAGTTATATCTCTGTAGGTTATGTGATCGTTGTGGAGCCACTCCCTGATGATTTTGCTAAGATAGCCTAACATGTCCTTTCAACCTCACTGATTTTGGAAGGTTGATATGGGGCTTCTCCTCATCATTGGACTAGTTTGCTAAAGGGTGTATGGGCCTCAAAGTTGATGGTCACCAAACAGGTTGGTCCTCATCATTGGACCATGGGCCTCAAAGCAGATGATAAACAAATAGGTTGGTCCTCATCATTGGACCATGGGCCTCAATGTGGATGGTCACCAAACATGATGGTCCTCATCATTGTACCATTTCCTATAGGGATTGTTCATCGAAGCATATGATTCCCAACTTGGCTTTGAGTCATAAACCACTTATTTACATATTCAATGGGGTCACCTTAGAGATGTATTGTGTGCATATTCTCGTAGGCTTAGAAAATACACTCCTTTTACTGCACCAAGAATAGCTATCCTCAAGGATAATAATGCCATTTTGTATAAAAAAGGGGGGCCATAATTTCATAAAAATATTTGGAGGTCTGCATTAAGTCATAGCCTTGCAGGTATCCATGGTGAGGAAATATATCTACAACATTTCATATTTAGAGGACTTGTGTGTGTTCCATTAATTGGAAATACAATTCCAACAATAGGGAAATAAGGTAAGACAAGAAATCAAGGATATTGAAGCATGTAGAGCGAATGATGCCCAATAAAGGTATCTATCTATGTCCCTATAATATAGGACAATGAATACTAAATCACGCTATTGTGAATGATTGCGCTTTCAATGCCTGTGTATAAATATCAGATATGGACTATTGGTTAGTGGGCTTTGGGATGTGTACTATAGGTAAAACAAACAATAAATATTCCATTGGGTGCCAAGGGAACTCTCACAAAACCATATTCCATTGGGTGCCAAGGGAACTCTCACAAAACCATTCAACTCAAACTCCTCACCTAGTGAAGATGAATCATCAACACTTCCCAATCAATCATGGATTGAAGTAATCTAGTATATGAGTGTTATAAAAAGTAGTCCCTATCAATGATTTGGTGTACAAGGCCCTTAATCCATGTGTGTTGAATTCATGTTTTTGGGTGGTCAAAGGCTCTTCTGGCCCAAACATGCAAGTTAGCATCACAAGACTTGTAGGAGGGAAGGGAAACCATTTAAACGATAAGGAAGAATGCCCAACCATCCCCTTGCAATTTATGATAGATACTTAATTATGAGAGATTATTCTAGTGAATTGACTGACCCTCACAACTTGAAGCAACAGTTCATAATCTTTTAGGAAATGATTGGTGTTCGCTAAATAAGGATTGAGGTTTAATCATATTGCATTGTTATATACAAAATTATTTTCATTTCAATGGTGTTCAAGGTTGATCAATCATCTCGCTTCCCTGTTAAGGCATCTCTCTACAACCATAAACTCCTTAGTTCCACCATTTGATAATGTTCCTACATTCTTTGTTGTTACAAGAAGTGTTGTTCCGTAAATTGCACATGTTCAAATAAGTGGTGTTCCAGGATTACCATCTCTAAGTTCTAGCACTCTCTTTGTTCCAACATCATCTTTTGTTCCAAGTGATGATTCATTAATCTATGTTGTTCCTTCTACTGATGTTCTGGCATATTACCTTGTTCCTAGAAACAATGTTTCATTAATAAATTTTGTTCCTTCTACTGATGTTCTGGCATATTACCTTGTTCCTAGAAGCGATGTTTCAGGATTAGCTCATGTTCCTAGAAGTCTAGTTCAGGCATATGAATGTGTTTGTAGAATAGGTGTTCCAACATTCTCTGATGTTCCAAGAAGTGAGGATCCAACATAATATAACATTATATCCCTTATTGTTCCAATAAAGGGTGCATCCTCCATTTGACCTAGGAGAGCTATGAAGGTATTTCCATTTGTTCCAGCAAGTGTAGTATATTAATTTGGATAGAAGCATTGTTCCTATAATCACGTTGTGTTCCTACAAGTTCTTACAATATCCCATGGTGTTCCTATAGGTGATTAAAATTTTCACGTGTTCCTTTCATTAGAAAATAAAGTTGACCCAATTGAAGAACTAGTTGATTCAACAACTAAAAAAGCACCGACAATTGAACTTCAATCAGTTGACCAAGAACAAGTTAATATGCTAGTTGCACCAGTTCAAAAAGAAGTTTATCCACCGGCATAAGAAGTAGCTATAGGAAAGGCAGTGGTTGTTTACCTTGAATTTGAATCAGTTCAAGTTCCAGTATATGATCGATATCAATACCTATAATCATTAGTAGTAGATTTAGTAGATCCAAAGCTACTACTAGAATAACTAGAGTGCCTAGATCCAAAGTTTGATGTTCATGAGAGAAACCCAATTTCTACTGATGGAGAAAAAGAGTTGGTAGAACCGGAAAATCTATTTCTTTAGCACCAAAAACTCTATAGACCGAAGAGTTGGTAGAACCCGTTATTCTAGTTATTTCCCATCATTCCTAGTGCATCGCCTAGAATGTGTATGTTTTATATGCGACATGTCCACCTCGATCGGTAGCATTATTGGTACACGCTTCATAGTTGGATCACTTTCATCAACATTGGCATACTTGGGAGCGACATATTGAAGACAATGAGAAGCCAATGCTTGACAACACCAACCACATTCAAGGATCAATTCTTTCCAATCAAAAGGAAAACTGCAAGGTTAAGGGAAAAGGCACAGACAAAGTTTGTTCCAAAGATGAAATAATCCAAATGGAAGGTTGAACTTTCCATTCTTCGTTTGAATCCTTGATACAACTGGAATTAGTGTGAGTGGATTAAGTATCATCTTCCACTATCGCCGTCGTTAACAAAAATATGCCTAAACTGCCACCATTAACAAAAACATTTATAGCTATGAATCCAATGAAAAACCTCAGTATATTCACCCAATGTGTCTTGGAAATTAAAAAAATAATTTTATTGCGCAAGGAGCGGAGGTGAATTGTCGTTTTTGGTGATCTTTCGCCCCAAAAACACACTCACGTCTCCAAAATTTCCACCAATACTTGCTAGAACAAAGTCAAAGATGAGAGCCTTTTAGCTTCGTTAGAGCATGAATGACCAAACGTCTCGAACAAGCTTAGGCTCATAAGAAAAAATATGAATTTGACTTGAATTTGATTGGAGAGAAATCAGACATTCCTCTACCAATTCTATGTGCTATGTGCTACAATTCTATTGTCTTAAACATGCACAATTGTCTACAATGCTATAGATTTTAATATAATGTATATGTTCATTAGAAAAAATCATGGATATGGCTTCATTTCAAAATACGGTTGTTTACCCTCATATTTTCATAAGAAGACCTTTGTTTCTTGCTTCCCTATGACTCCATATGTGTAACCTTTTCCTAGAATTTAATCCTACTCTCAACCATTCTCTAAAAACTCATAAAACCAAACATTTAACATGCTAGTTTGAAATCTGAAATAAAAATAAAAGTAATAATTAAGAATTCTTCCCATTTAAGCAAAGGGGATATTCCTTTTTTCAATTTATAGATATGGAAATTATCTCTAAAATCCATAAATCCAATCTCATCTCCCAAGCTAAAGAATCTTTCTTTACTATCCATAAAATCTGAATATATACAAAATAAAGTTTCATATTTTCCTCACTGAGTCGAAGTACCATATTTTGTTATCATCCTCATCATATTTAGAGATTTATTTAGGTACCCCCCCTTTAGTTGGAAAAGAATCAACCTAAAGAGTAGGAGATGGTCATTGAGGTGACATTGGATAATGTGTATTAAGACTTTAACACATTGGGTGAGAGTTTGAGTGGTAACACCTAGGATTTTGTGATCCCCTCATTTCACACCACTCTATAGCAATAGGTGAAATGGGGCAATGGCCTAATTTTGAATCTCTATGATGAGGACATGAGATTTATTCAGACACATAGAAACAACATCAAGCAAATAAGTGTATCAATATTGAGAAACATTAATGGCGAAAGAGAAGAAAAAAAGGGACATAGACACCACCAAGGCTAAGGTAAAAGTCAAGCATAGTTTGGATGACAACAAAAAATACAATGACTCAAACCTGCAAATTTCTTTTATTATTAGGCAACCTCACATGTAAAATTTCCATCCCAAGTGTAATGAAGAAGGGAATATTTTGAAGTAGTGGTTGTAGTCAAAGGACCTTACTTCCTAAAACATATTTATGGTCATTCAATGAATCCAAGAGATAAGACAATTTCCACCTTAAAACAAAAATATGCTATCAACATGAACATTAAGAGAACCAATAGCATCCAAGATGTCAATGTCAACCATACCCATAAATAATTTTGGAGGGAAATAAATGAAACTACCTTTTGTCATATTTTTGACTTATCGCTTTATAGGTTTATTCAAAGTTTAAGTGTACACTCATTCATTGAATGTGGAATTTTAGTAAACTGCATTTAACTAATG
>SNQJ01S0208142.1:0-16201 GCA_010110895.2 Picea sitchensis
AACCACTTAAATCATATAGTGATATATAATTAAAGGACATAATATATATTTAAAATTTATAATATATATTTACAATATATAATAATATAACATAATAATATATAACATAATATATACATCAGTCACAAGGGTTAGCTCAAGTGGTTCTAAGCCAGACGTGAAGCTATCCCCAGCGAAGAAGGTCACGGGTTTGAATCTCTTGTTCCCCCTTGGGGTTTGGCCCCGTAATCAGGACTAGTGGTTTACCCAGTTTACCATCCACGAAGTGGAGAAATACTCAGGGGTTCCCTGAGAGGTATTCCACCGAATATATATAACTCATAGGTGAAGTACTCGGGGGTTTCCCACAAGATATACCATTGAAAAAAATATATATATTATATACATTATATAATATAATATATATATAATTTTAAAATATATATAATAATATATACCTCGAATGGGGTGACATCGGACATGATGGGCAGATGGTCGAATGACCGGACACATGGCCATGTCTCTTGCCACCTCGAGCCAGTGCAGCCCACACTCACCTCCACCATTAACTCATGTGTTTAATTCCTCGGCAGAATCACCTCTGCACTCATTTGAATTTGATCCAGTTGTATGTTATGGTGCTCCAGTTCGTTGAAGAAATAATGGCAATGGGATGGCCGAAGGCCAAGTCCCATCACCTTTCGTAGTTCAGAGGTTTTAGGCCAATGTTCTGGATAGCCATAGCTCGTTCGAGCCCTCGGCCTCCTGAGACTTGGCCTCCTCCTATAGACTGTTTAGTTTTTTGCATCTGGCTCGAATTTCCTTAGCACTCTCGACCCTATGCACCCAACACTCTTCCTCCGGTCCTCCATTGCTTTTGGTTATGTTTCGATTCATGTCCTTTGAACAACAATTATCACACTCTCCGTCTCTAGTTTCTAGTGTCTTTCCTAATGCTGCGACTTCGAGGTAAATCCAAACGAGGGGCAGCCTGGTATGCTGCAAGAGGAAGAGGTTTGTGAGGTCGAGGCAAGCAGCCTCTTCTAAGCTTGCCTCAAGACTCTGTGCGTGACACCACCCCGGAGCGTCCCCTTGCTTCTTCTCGCGCCACCTCCATGAACCACTCTCTCGATCAGGCCACTACTATAGATCTTCCTCCTCTATCATCTCCTTATGCCTGTCGAGTTAAATGGTTCAACATCCAGGGAAACTCCTTGGGCTTCACGCTAAGGCTCAGCTCGTCTTCCCCCTGCCAATCTTTGCCTCCCCCTCCTCCACCCTCTGCTCCCCCCATTCTATCAATCCCTTTCTCTTATTCATTCTCTTCCCTCCCCTCTCTCGACTCCCCCACCTCATCCTCTGATTTACCTCCACCCCCTCTGCCCTCTCCTATTTGCACCCGTTGCGCTGGTAAGGAAGCTCTCAAAGATTCTTTTGACGCCATTAAGTGAGCAATTGAGGACATCAATAGTGACATAAAATAGATGCAGCACAGAGAATAAGAATGGACTCATCGTGAGGTACACTTGATGACTCTACTTCAGGATATCAAGCAAGCTATTTTGGACACAGAAACACAAAGCAAGGACACTGTGTAAGTCCGAAGACACGAGTAGAGGCTCGACCCCAGCTCTGGAAAGCTTCTTCTTGCTCAGGTTTCCCATGTTTAAATGCTTCAGATAGAATATATCACAAGTTATCTGCCCTATGCGGCTTCTCAGATCTAGGAATTTACAGTTTTATCTCATTTCAATTTTGTGTTTTCGGTATGGACAATCTTGCAGAAAGTATTTTCGCCCTATGTAGCATACTAGTTTTAGTGTTTTACATTTCAGGTTTCTTACAGTTTTTCAAGTTTTGCATGGTTACTGTGAACCTTAATGGCCATGTGGCAGCATTGGTTTCCCACCAGGGAAATGCTGCCACAACCTCTTGGGACAGCATGACAGTTGTAATTTTCACTGCTTAGCAGGCTCTAATACAAATTCTAACTTACAAAATATATATATATATAATAATATATAATTCATAATACATAGTATATAACATATTATATTGGTGTCAAGTGGTTATAGCTCAATTGACTAGGGTGGGGAGTTTTCTCCTCCCCACCCAGGTTTGAGTCTCATCTATGCGACATATTGCTCTCTGTGAGCCAATATTCTCAAAATTATTTACCCTCTTATGTTTTTCAGATTTTGAGGGGGATTACTGTGGATGTAGCAAACTTTGTGTTATGAACCACAAAGGAAAAAACCACAAAGAAAAAAAAAACATATTATATACATTATATAATATAATATATAACATCTTATAAATATATATATTATATATAATACATGTGAACCAGTAATATATATATAAGCTTAGTGGGTTAGCTCAAGTGGATGAGTGTTATGGTTGTAATACAAGAGATCTCAAGGTCAAGTCCTCATTTAGCTATATTATTGATATTGTTGGGCCTCACTCAATGTCCAAGTAAATACTTCAACGTAATATAAGCCCTCTATATATATTATATACCATATATAATGCATTCAAGATATATTATGTACTATATATAAGACATTCATTGTAATATGAACTTTTTTTTGTAAGTTAGTAGTTGTATTAACTTTCAAGATCAAAATTTACATATAATGTATGAGAAATTGGTGTTGAGGTTGCCATGAAAGGAAACCAACCCCGCCACCAGAGATAAAAGTCCCATAAAATTATTCTATAACATTTACTATCTAACAAATTGTCATGATGAACAGTCAAAATACATAAGATAAACTTATTACTGAAGTAGAAAAGATAGATATGTGGTTTGGTATGCTAAACAGAGGCTATGAAAAACAAAAAATAACAAGCCATGAAAATTACTTGCTTGTGTAGTTGTAGTGGAAAGCATGCTCAGACAAGTCCAGTCATTTTGGATCCATTGTAGCCTATAGCATCTCCTTTGTGGTGTGGCGCTGAGTTGGATCTTTTGCTCCAGCCCGAATCCAAAATTCATTCTAGGCGCTTCTCTCCATCAGCTCCTGGAGAAATTTCATTTTTTCATTGTCCCGACCTAGTGCTAAAATGGTTTCCCTCTGAACATCAGCGAAGACAGGGTGAGGCGGAGGCATGGGGGAAGAAATGGAGGATACATCTATATTGGGGGGAATCAAACCTGTGGCGGAAGACATGGGTGGAGCATAGGGTGGATTTTGATCAGTGGCTTCACCCGTAGGAAGAGAGAAATGTTGATCCATTTTGGTGTGGCAGGGAAAGGTGCAACAAATATGAGAAGTGTAAGGAGTGCATCCACTCTAAGCTGAGCGCAAGCTAGCTCTAAGCGAGTGACCTCGCATTCTAGGAATAATATGACACCAGGGTGGATCACGTATAGGGAAATAGGGGGTGAAATAGGTGTGTGGGGCCAAAGGAGGGTGCTTGGAGCAGAAGAGGAGATCGAGTATGGAATGAAGAGCAGGTGCAGGGAGAAGAGATTGCAGGGTGGAGCATAATGAGCCATCATCCAAGGGAGATTGATGATGTTAACCCGCAAAGTGATTTGAGGAGCCATCAGGGTCACACGAGTGTTGTACATGATGGAGGACTATAGAAGGTGTGCTTGTAGAGGCAATCACGGGTGAAATAAATGAGTGTCGTCAGGTCGCCACCCTAGGAGAGAGGGGGTGGTTAACGTGCATGTTTGCATGGTGTATGGGGCCACCAAATGTCACCCCATATGGGGTTGGGATGTCCTTGAGATCCATTGTCAAGCAATCAGCAAATAACGGGTGATCCGGGGAGTGGGAAGATGAATAGAGGAGATCACCATTTGTGAGACTCACCCCTGTGTTAACTAGGTTATCAACAATTTGATTGGATTCCCTGCAGACATGATAAGGGATGAGGGGGTTTTAGGTAGAATTAAGGATTGGAGGAGTTCCAATTTTCTAAGGAGTCTCCATCTAGGGGAGATTTAGGAGGGGGTTGAACCACTGAGTAACTTGGAGAATAGGTTTAAAATAATTTGAGAGTCACCCTCCACGATGAGCTTTGCATAACCCATTATGTTGGCAATATATAAGCCTTGTATGAGCACCCATAGTTCAGTTGCATTACTAGTGTTGTGGCCTAGGCTTACAGCCAAAATTATAAGGATATTTCCTTGGTTATTTATGAAGACCACGCCAAATCCATCTAGGCCTGGGCCTCCTTTAGATGCACCGTCAAAATTTAGCTTGATGAATCTGGCTAAGGGTTAGCTCTAGGAAGAGGGAATTGAGGTGGTGGGGAGACGTGAGGGGGCTTGGTGAGGAGTTTCCAATGGGAGAGGATGATGGCTTCGGATGGGTCGCATTTAAGATCTTCAGGGTTCTAGAATTGAGAGCAGATTTTTTCTTTGATGCAAGATTGGATACGCGACCAGACTTGTGCTTCAGTAAGCAAAGTTGATTTGAAGATTTTAGTGTTTCTTTCTTTCCATATTTTCTAGACGATATATCCTTGGAGAAGAAGCCATATGCAATTGAGCATTATATTTTTGAAGGCTTGGTGTCTCTAGTGCTCGAATGTACCTTTGATGTTGTCATCCTTTTTGTCAGTGGTGCACATGATAGAAGCCAGTTGGTCCCATAAGTTCAAGTTGAAAGTACATTGATTAAGAAGATGTTTGGTTGTTTCTTCTTGAGTGCAACATAGAGGGCACCTAGAGGGGCCTTCAAATCCTCATTTTAGAAGATTTTCCCATATGATTATTTTATTTTGGCTTACCAGCCAGAGAAAAGTGAAAAATTTGGCCTAGTTCTTTATTTTCCATATTCTTGCCCAGATTTCATCTTTATTTGTTGGCACACGGGCAGACCCAGGGTTCAACACTTCAACAACGCACCAACAAAACCCTAACTACCGGCCCTTTCCACAACACCTACGAAGAAGATGAAGTCTCACCCGAGGTAGAGGCAGGGGTGGTTGCAGGACTCAAGTGTCTACAACCTAGTTGGGACACAGATTTGTGATTACAACACTTAACAGAGCACTTAGTAGTTAACATTCATTAATATTCACTTCACAGGGGAAAACCCTAATTACATAACAACACAGTATTCACAAGATCTAATACATCCAAGCACTTAGCATATATAAATATTTCAAATCTACCATTCATTCCCATTACTAATCACTAAGATACTATTATATCAGGTGCATCTAACATATATCATTGGACTAAGAATAAATCACATAAATAACATAACAACTATAATGAACAAAGAAACCACAACAAAGGATATACGTGGTTCACCCCAGTGTGGGGCTACGTCCACCAACTCTTCTCTTCTTTATTGTCTCATTTCAATCTTCTACAAGCACAAATACACAAGAACCCACTCCGCATAGGACATGAGATCTGTGCGCACCTTGCCAAACCCTCCTTCCCTGAGCTAGGTTACAGCAAAAAGACTCTTTACAGTCACTTTCACTTAGCTCTGCAAGTCCTCAGGCACACAGTATGCACAAAGCCAACTCAATCACATAGATCCAGTTACTTACATCACTTGCACTCAACACAATAAAGCACTTAGCACCACTTCCCTCCTAGATCTAGTGTGTTTCTTACATCGTCTAGATATCTATTTATACATTACAGATGTGGCCAAGGCATGGGAAAACCCATGGGTCGACATCTCATACCCGTTAAATAAACCCTAAAACCAAAAATTCCCTAAGAAGGGGTCGACATCCCGCGATCTCTGCTTCGTCTTGCACTTCGCCTTCGACCAGCCTGTCGAAGTCCCAAAACTAGTTGAACATGACCAATGTTCTCCAAAACTTGGTCAAGGGCCAACAGGCCCCCAACACTCACCTGTGACTCATCCCGAGTCACTCTGATCTGGGTAACTCTGCCTCAAACACCTCAAGTTGCCTCAACCTGTTGCTTCACCAGAGCCTCTTTCTCGATGAACTCTTGAATAACCTTCTCCGTCACACGTCCTTCCAAGCGATGTTCCACTATGGTGACCACTTGTTCCAGTTATGCACCTCACCCTTCAATATCCTCAAAAAGTATGCAAGTTGTATCTTTTACTGGCTGGATTTGTTGAGTCACTTCAATGACCTTACTCTGTATGGCATTGACCTGTTATTGAACTCTGCGTTGTTCCTAGGATTGTTTCATCCTCTCAACCGTTGATGATGGCTTCAACTGCACTTGCATTGTTGTTGCTTGTTGCTTTGCCTCCTAGAGTTGTGACTCTAGTGTCCTTAGTTAAGGGTCCTCTGCAAGGCGCCCGTAAGTATGCGCACTTTGACTACTAAGTTTTTTAAATTCGGAAGCCAATGCCTTGATTCTCTAGACTGCGCTCCAGGAAGTTTCATCTCTCTGGTCTCGCACTTCCTGTGGAGTGCTTGGCACTGTTGTAAATCAAGTTCTGCTACCCTCTATTGGAGTTGTTGAATGGCTTCAGCAATATTCCCTACTTGGCTTTCCACTTAGTCTTATTTCATCTGTTCTAAGCCCATCATAGACCGAAGTTCTCTAGTGACTGCTTCTTTAACTCCAATCTTATCTGTGAGTAGTTGTTCCTTCTCCTTCTAGATCTGCACTCTATCCTTTGCAAACTTGGCTTGGATGTCATCTTTTTCCTGTTGTGAAACCCGACGTTGCTCTATGCCTTCCTCTTTTTCTTGCTTTAAGGCCTCTGTGGCATGTTCTTTTTCTTCCTGAACACGATGAAGGTGAGCTTCGGTTGCATATGTTATTCTGCATAGTTGGGCAGGCTCATCTCCAACCTCTAATCCTTCTAATGAAGGGGGTGCAGTAGTCACTGCGTGGTTGGATTAGAGGTCTTGTTGTACCCCTTTCATCTCTACTTCAATTATTTCATACATGGTCTCTTGTTTAGCTTCATTGTGTTGTAAGATATCTTCTGAGGTATCTGAGACAACGGTGATGATGAAATCTATGTCATCCATCGTGAGAATAGTCTGCATCTTTGGTTTACTAGCTTTGGACTTCTTCTGCGATGTAGGTTTCGTGGGGGGAACCTTTATTTTCTTGTATGTCTCGACTTCATCAATAGGATCCCTAGGTGATGTTACTTCACCTTGTTTGTCTTCTTCTCCTTTGTCCTCTTCTTTGTCTACTTCATCATCACCTCCCCCTCAAGATAAGTCTAAAGCAGTCTCTTCTGAGGCGTTGTTCGGCTCCTGTACCTCTTCCTTTTTCTTCCTTCTTCTACTGCTAGGTGCATCATACTCTTCGTGGGTGACCACAGGACTTCCGATGAGTTTGGGTTCAGACAGTTCTGCCTGGACGATTGGTATAAGGAGCTATGCAGGCCACTCCTTAGTTATTTCTTCCATGTCCTCCTCGGTGAGCTTATAATAAGATTGGAGCTCTTCTTTATGTTTGTCTCCGCACGCAGTGATATAAATAAAATTTATATCTGCGTGGAACCTCACAAATGGTCTGAACCTATGCAGGGCATTCGATATGAGGAAAAGACTCAATATCCCTCTTCAACTGCAAGTAGTAGGTGTGGAACATCACATTTTACTACCATTGTTTCACCATGTAGCTCGAATACCAAAGCGTGGTGAACTTCGCAGCTAGGGGTTCAGATAGATCAATCTTAGGGAAGGTCGCTCCTTCCGGCATATCAAAGGAAATGAAGACGATGAGGATCAGTATCCAACTAAAATGAAACTCATAGCCTTGATCCTGAACTTCATGGAAGTCTTGTTCTAACTGGTAGATGAGGTAACTCACCAGTTCATCTATAGTCCCTCAATGCATTTTCCCACAAGGTCAACAACGAACCATGTGACCTGCGTCGGTCTGTTCTTTCTCACTAGATTACCAGCGATCAACTGGTAGGATAGGAACACTGATCCATTCTGAATGGAGGCTACCTTGTAGCCTCGCTTACCCTATCCACATCACCATAGGTATCTTTAATTTTCTGCGCCAGGAGGTGATATGCATCATTCCCTGGATAAAATTATTGTGGGTCTAGTCCTTGCATGATTAGTCTGGTGATCCGATGGATCAATCTCGGATATATGGTGATGCATATGTCCAGCCATAGATAACCTCCATGGAAGCAAGACAATAGAAGTTTAACGCATGTGTTAACCTTTTGATTCCTTCGAAAGTGTGGTATCCTCATCACATTCAGGATGGTGGACCTCATGATGTCCATAGTCCATGACTGGGGAATGATCTTCGACTTCTTTCCCTTTGTCTTGGTTAAATACTTGTGTGTGGTGAGAATGCCATAGTTCTTGTGGTCTCCCAAGTTGAAGTCAGTGATCTTCAACGTCATGATTTGTCCTAACTATGGTCATACTACACATATCCCCTTCGGGAGGTATGCAGTAATCAAGGTGTAGTCGAAGTCCCTCTAGACATTGTCATGGCTCACTGTGTTAGCCAAAGGTGGGATATAATTGGGCAGGATAGATGGGATGAGCTTTGCATTCACCAATTCATCGCAAAGCTTGGTTCGTTTCTCTGTCACAGCTCGGGATGGTCCAGATCCACGAGCAGTCGATGGGGATGCTTGCACTCCTCTCTTCGATGAGGCTTAGACTCCTGTGGACATGACCTTCTTAGCCATGAGGTCTATGAGGATCTCTTCGATGGATTTCTATACTACGTTGAAGTCACCCAACATGCATGCTAGAGATCAGGTATCACAGTTCGGTGAATAAACAATCACGGTAACAGAACGAGTGGCGAGCTCTCAATAGGCACTGCGCGAAAGCAACTAGTTTTATGTGGGCTCGGATAATCACAATTGGAAAAATTGTTCTCGGTGCAATTCTCGACAGGATAAATAGACAACTTCATAACAGACTCCTCCAACGGGCAAGAACGCCTCAATCAATGCAATTCCATCTGTTATGGCATGGTCCAATGGTCCAATGGTGAACGTTCCATTAATAACTGTGTTTCGATCCATTCTGGAGCGTCATTATAACAGTCGGGACGTCTCCAAAGGTCATATTCCTCCATCGTAGCGAAGTGCCAATATATGTTGTTTTGATATCCCGACGAAGTTCCAGTTCTGTAAACCTTCCTTCTGCAAAGTCCTCTCTGGAACTTCCTATAATTTCTCTAACTTTGCTTTCTTCTTGCTAAGATTTTTGGCTTTCTTTCCTGTAATATGAGTCATTGGTTTCCTTTTCCATTATTGTTCTTATCTCTTCTTCGCATAGTAACTTCGCATTGTTGTGGATCGTTCAAGGGTTATGAGAGTAATACTTCTTCTTTTTCTGGAGTAGGTGCTCTACTCTCTTGTACAGATAGGTGTTTCAAGTCTTCCTATGTTCTTTCAACTTTGACGTCCAGATATTTGGTCCTCAGTAGCTTCAACTGGTCCTCTTGTTCTTCCATCAAGTGTGTTATTCTCCTATCCATGAAATCCCTTAGTTATTTATTTTTCTGTTCTAGATCCTCCTCTTCATGTTTCCTTCGTATCTGATCTTTCTCAATCCGGGTTTTTCTTAGAAAAATAGCAAATGGAGCGATGTTCTCAACAAATTTAATGACCTCAAGTTCTTCCTCTATTAGAGTTTCATGAGCACTCATAGATATTTGGTTAAGTCTTCCACATAGGGTTATCAACTTTCCTCTAAATAATCCTATTCTTCCCAATGAAGGAACCATAGCAGGTTTTCCCAAAATTTCCCAACTTCTTTCTGTCATGATATTCACCTGTGTTTCCTCATCCAGAACACATTCTATGTTGAAGTCTCCTATTCTTGTTTCTATGCACTCTTTCTCGTTTAAGATCTCTGATAAGTGGATATCTCTGTGATCATTCAGGGTTTCTTTCCTCTGTAGTAATACAGTCTCTGATTCTTTTTGGGGTTCTATCATATCCTTAGTTTCTTGGCATGTCTCATGGTTTTCTTGTCTCATATTCATATTTTCAACTTTATCAATCATTCTAGGGCAATCCAAAACTTCATGTCCAGTAGCCTTACAACAATAGGAGCTCGACCAGGGAATTCCTTAGCAAGATGTCCCAGTCTTCTAAAACTATAACAAAGAGTTAATCCTCTCTTTATTTTCAATGACCCCCAACCTTTCATGTATTGTGCACTGGGATCACAATAACTAACCTGCAAAAAATTCCTTCTAGGATCTTGCATCCATTTGTTAGTCCAAACATTCTTTCTATACATAGGAATAACATATTTTTCACTATTTTTATCAGATCTACTCATATCCAATCTTCTTTTTTATAGTTGTGCCCTAGATTTTAGACTAGGACAAAATTTATTAGACATACCTAGATCCATTCTTTCGAAACAAAAATTTTCACTTATATTACCTTTCTCGGAGCACAAAGCTTTAAGATCTTACCTCTTTTCTTCAGATATGATTCATTTCTTAGCACAGAGCTTCGTAGTCAAGTAGAATACTATGCACTAAATAAATAGATCTACGCACATAGTTTTCTTTTCTTTAGTTCCCAGCAATCACAGTTTCAAGTATCGAAAATGGAACCATTTGTTGGAATAGGGGTAGATCCAGGGTTCAACGCTTCAAGAATGCACCAAAAAAACCCTAACTACCGGCCCTTTCGGCAACACCTGCGAAGCAGATGAAGTCTCACCCGAGGTAGAGGCAGGGGTGGTTGCAGGACTCAAGTTTTTGTAACCTAGTTGGGACACAGATCTATGATTACAACACTTAACAGAGAACTTAGTAGTTAACATTCATTAATATTCATGTCGTAGGTGAAAACCCTAATTACATAACATCACAGTATTCACAATATCTAATACATCCAAGCACTTAGCATATAGAAATAGATCAGATTTATCATTCATTCCCATTACTAAGCACTAAGCTACTATTATATCAGGTGCATCTAACATATATCACTGCACTAAGCATAAATCACATAAATAACATAACAACTATAATGCACAAAGAAACATCAGCAAAGGATATACGTGGTTCACCCCAGTGTGGGGCTACGTCCACCAACTCTTATCTTTTTTATTGTCTCCTTTCAATCTTCTACAAGCACAAATCCACAAGAAACCACTCTCCATAAGACAATAGATCTGTGTGCACCTCGCCAGACACTCCTTCCCCGAGCTAGGTTACAACAAAAAGCCTCTTTACAGTCACTTGCACTTAGCTCTGCAAGCTCTCAGGCACACAGTATGAACAAAGCTAACTCAATCACATAGATCCAATTACTTACATCACTTGTACTCAGCACAATATAGAACTTAGCACCACTTCCCTTCTAGATCTAGTGTGTTTCTTACATCGTCTAGATATCTATTTATACATTACATTGGTAAACCCATGGGTCGACATCCCATACCTGTTACATAAACCATAAACTTAAAAATGCCCTAAGAAGGGGCCGAGATCTCACGATCTTCGCTTCATCTTTCCCTTCGCCTTCGACCAGCCTATCGAAGTCCCAAAAATGGTCGAACGTGACCAAGGTTCTCCAAAACTTGGTCAAGGGCCAACAATTTTCCAAAAATGAGAGATAGGGAGGTGGGTTTTGTTTCTCATATGTTGGAAAATTTACTACATGTTATCCTTGAGGTGGAGTGGAGGTAATTGTTGCCAAGAATCAGTCCAGAAAAGAGTATTTTTTGCATTGGGAACCTCCCAGAAGGTGTTTTTTCTGAATGAGAAAGTGGTTCTTGCAAGCAACATTCCAAATTGAGGATCTGGGAAGTTGGTTGGTAAGTCTGATCAAGTTTTTTTCCTCGATGTTGGGGGAATATTCATGTCTCCAAAGCTTGGCCCAGGGGTTTTAATGGTGTTTTAACCATCTCCACCAGGTTTTGTCCCCCAAGACTTTATTTAGGATTCTTGGGTCTCTCAGGTCAAGCCCTCTTGAGGCCTTTGGTTTGCAGAGATCCTCCCATTTGACTAGTGCCCACTTTCAACCTTCCTTAGTTCCTTTCCAGAGAAAAATTATTTGAATGGATCTAATGGAATTGATGATGGTATTAGGTGCAGCTAAGGCTGAGAAACTATATAAGGGAATGGCTTGTAGCACAGATTTTAGGAGGGTGAGATTGCCTGCCAAGTTTAGGGATCTGAAGTTCTAGGTTTTGAGGCGATTTTCTAGAGAGGTTAGAAGGGGATCCCAGGGTCCGTTGTGAGAGAGGTTATTTTTAAGGGGTGGGAGTATTTGGATGGAAGGGAACTCTTGGTGAAGCCCAAAAGGTTGGCTAAATGGATTTTAATGGCTTATGGAGTGTTGAAGAAGAATACCTGGGATTTGCTTGGATTGATTGAGATTCTCGAGGCTAACGAGAGGTCATCCAGTATTTTTCTAATAGTGGATGCTTCTTTTGCAGTGGCAGAGCCAATTTTCATTGTATCATCTACAAATTTACTGTGGGATATGGGAGAATCCATCCCATGAAGCTTAAGACCTTGGATGACACCATTGGATAAGTGGGCTTGAATATATTAGCTAAGTCCTTTTGCTAAGATGATGAAGAGGAAGGGAGAGAGAGGGTCACCTTGTCGGGTGCCTATTTAGCGTGAGAAGTATTTGGAAGGAGAACCATTAAAAAGAATGGAGAAGAAGGCACTGGAGGTGAGTTTTAAAATCCAACTAATCCATTATCGGTGAAATCCAAAAGCTATGAGGATATGTTGCATATACTGCCAGCTAACGGTGTCGAAAGCTTTGGAGAAGTCCAGTTTTATAAGCATGACAGGGGTATGGGAAGATTTAAGGGAGTGGATTACTTCATGTGCAAAAATGATGTTGTCCAGAATATATTGGACTTCAACATATCCATAATGTTCTTTTGAAATAATGAAAGGAAGAATAGTTTTGAGGCGCATAACTATTACCTTTGTAATGATTTTGTAGATGAAATTGCACAGTGCAATGGGTCTGAAATATTTTGGGTGCGTAATCCTTTCTTATTTGGGTAAGAGAGTTAGGAACGTTGCATTGAAAGATGAGAGGAAATCCTTGGAGTGTCGAGAATATTCAATGATTTTCCAAACTTCTTCTCTTATCATTGACCAGCAGTGGTGGAAAAACTCTATGGCGAAACCGTCCAGACCTGGAGCTTTTCCGGGTAGAATTTCCTTCATTTCTTGGTCAACCTTCTCTATGGTGATGGGGGCAAGTGAGAGTGATGTTTTGTTCTTCAGTTATCAGAGAAGGGACATGTTGAATCATTTTTTCAATGGCTGGAGATCTTTCCTAGTTGGGTTCTGTTAAGAGATCCTTATAGTAGTTGATGAGTTATTGTTGAATATCGTTGTGTGTGAGGATCGGATCGCCTTGTTCATTTTCCATCCTAGTGATACGATTGATATGGTGTCTTTGAATCATGGATTGGTGGAATAATTTTGAATCTATTTCACCTTCACGTAGCCATTGTATCCTTGATTTTTGTTGCCATAGTACCTCCTCTTGTGTATATCGCTTGCCTAATTGTTTTCTTACCGAGGATTCCTCTTCTTGTAGTTGATCTGAGATGTTGTTAGCTATTATTTCTTTTTGAATCTCCTGCATGTGCAACTCCAGGTCTCTTTGGGATTGGAAAATATTTCCAAAGACCGTTTTATTATAGGTCTTGAGGTGCTACTCAAAAATTTTCAATTTTTGTTGGAAGCGATACATGAGAGAGTCTTGAGAAATCTCTACATTTTTCCACCAGGTAGGGGGCATTTTTTTGAAATTCTGGATCGAATAGCCAGAATGTCTCGAAGAGGAAAGGTTTTAGCTGAGGATATTTTGTCGTGTTCAACCAAAGTTGGATGGGTGAGTGGTCGAAACCGGAAATTGGTAGGATACTAGCCTCCAAAGGGAGCCCTTAAATAGTTAGAGATTATGATATTAAAAATCTATCGAGCTTGCAGGTGATATGATGCTTACCCAAACATTTATTAGACTAGGTGAACATGCCTTCTCAAAATTCCAGATCAATTAGATGAAGGGTGTTGATGGCTTCGCAGAAAGAGTCATTGTCATTGTCCAGTTTTCTTGTGCCTCCCCTTTTTTCTTCAAGAGATTTGATGTGATTGAAGTCGCCTCCTAGGATCTGATGGTAGTTGTTGGCCATTTCCATTAAGAGTTGGAGATATTTTCTGAAGCTTTCTTTATCTTGTTGGTTTTATGGTCCATACACATTTTTTATTAACCCATAATTGTTTGAGCCAATGGCTCGAAAGAACATTGAGAATGACCATTTGGTTGAGAATAAATCTTAAAGAATAACCAATGCTAGGTTCCACAGAATAGACAGTCCTCCTGCAGACCTATTTGAATCATTGAATATAAAGTTACCTTTCTTCCAACATTTTGAGAGAATATTTTCTTCCATGGAACCGACACATTTAGTTTCTTGAAGGAACAAAATATCCAATTGTTCTATCATGATGTTGTTTCGAATGATTCTTTTCTTAGTCCTTCCGTTAAGACATATTATGTTCCATGATATTATCTTCATGAGCAAGGGGGGGTAGCGTTGGGGAAGAAGCTATTGGTTAGCTTGTGAATCTTTCCTAATTTTACCATATAGCGGTTGATTTCTTGAATCAATTTCTGGGTGGATTTCCTTCCTCTTCTGCTTGCTTATTTTGGATGTTTTCGTAAAAAAAAAATTCCTCTCAGGAAATACCGAGCTCTATGTTAGATCTTGATGTTGCTCTAGCTCCAACTGTTAGATCTTGATATTGCTCTACACTTTGTCCACTTTTTTTAGTTGTTTTGGGGGAATAGATTGGAGTTCCTTTTTTCAATATGCTTCTTCTAGTAGGATGAGGTCGACTAGTAGGATGAGGTCGACTTCTTATATTTATTGCTCGTCCCATTCTATCTCCATTTTTTAGCCTTCTCCTAGTGAAAATTTATCGGTAGGGGGTAGGGGGGGTGAGTTGTTCTAGGATGAGTTCTAAGGGGCATTTTTCTTTAGCATTGGAACTGGCCAAATATGGGTTGGGGGCAGAAGGATTGGTGAGATGTTCCTCTAGGATGGAGTTAATAATTTTGAAAGAGTTGTTAGTGAAGGGTTCAGTGTGGTAGGGGGGTTGGGGTTTTTACTGTGTTTGGAGTCTGTGGCCTTGTACCTGCGTGAAGCCATCCTTGGGTTTATCATGTGAGGGGGGGGGTGGGTTGGCTAGGGCAATTCAAAGGGTAGTCCCTGAAGAGGTGGCCATGCTCATGGAATTTACGGTAGCGAAAGGGAATGTGATCATAGTATATAGTTTTCTCCCTTTATTCATCTTGATAATCAAGCTTGATGGATCTAGGAAATGGATTTGAAACATATATATATACACATATGTGCACATAAGAGGTATATCTTCCTTGTTTTATGGCTTTTGTTTCCTTGACAAAAATTCCCCAATGTGTTTCCTATTCCTTCAAGGACCTCGTCTAGCAAAAATTCTTGGGGAAATGAATAGAGTCTGATCCTAACTAGAGTACAAGTAAGATCCTCTTTTTCATGGTTGAATTTCTATGTCCGGAATTTGAGATATAAATCCGCAAAGTTGTAGAAATACGACCCATTTTCAAACACTTTGTTTTTGTATTCAAGGTTATGGAATATGGTAGTGAAAAAACGTTGGGTATTAGTTGCAGTTCCAGGTGTCCCTTGGGTTTCCACCAGTGGTGAATCCATTTGCTAAGATCTCATTCAAATGTCCATAGGCCCAAAAACTTCCATACGAGAGTGTGATCATTCATGTATTGGGTTTGCATTCCAACTCGTGTTGAACTGATCACATACTTGGGTGTTGTAGAAGATTGGGGGATGCATTTTCCTAGGAAACAAGATCAAGCCACTTTTGGATGAGGTAGGTTAGCCTCCATCTCCATGCCTTTGTTCTTGTTGAGCTCGTCTTGATACAGTTGGTTCCTGTACTCCATCGGTGGTTCGAAAGGCGATCTTGAGTTGGTTGATTGATTTTCCTCCCCTGCTATAGCTTTACGGTAGGAGGGGGCTTCTTCCCCCTCTGTTGGGGCCATTGGAGGAGAATCAGGCAGTCGGGCGGGAAGGTTGTAGGTGTCAGTGTAGAAGGTCTTCGAAACTAAGACACCCTATAAACGAATTGGAAACCCTAGCATCAGAGTGCTCGCTACTTTTGGAGGAACATTGTAATATGAACTTACTTCAAGTAAGTATATATATATATATATAATGGTTAATTATGAAGTGACATGAATACTTTATCCACTCATTTCAAATTCAATTTATTTTATTGTATTTTTTAATT
>SNQJ01S0208143.1:0-16201 GCA_010110895.2 Picea sitchensis
TCTCTTGTAAAATCTCTCTGTAATATTTTTATTTTGCATTAATAAACTGCTCCAAGTGGCCATGCTGGATGGGGCCATGGATGTTTTGTCGTAGGGGTTTTACCATGTCAAAACATCGGTCTGTTGATATTTGATATGGTTGTGTGAGTTTTTAATGAAGGTGTTCATCCTCTGTTGGAATACCTGTGTTGTCGAACATGATATCAGAGCCTGTTTGAAGACCCCCTCCTGTTGTAGCTCAAGATCATGAAGATGAGTTAAATCACATCCATTTTCTCTTATTTTTTTACATTTCTAGGATGGGAGGACTATTTCATTGTGTCTGGAGTGCTCATTTCATTCAGTAACACTTTTGTTTTCCCAAGATACAATCATTTTAGTCAGATCCAGAGATCTACGTATGCTCTTTTCCCCGTGCCCTGTGCGATCTCAACAAATCAGAAACATATAGGAAAATGTGCATCTTCTGGGTAATCTAACCGATATCTAATCCTTTTTGTCATCGAGAATAAATTTTTTTTTCTTCTATCAAAAGAGTTTTTTTTAGCACACTCTCCAAGGTCGTCTTCAATAATAACAACAACAACACTCCCAATCCTCTTGCTGAACATTACAATATGTTTTGCTAGACCATTTGGTTAAAATTTTCCTTATTAAGTAAGGGGTCTTGAGTTCAAGTCTCTCTTTTTTTACTTTTAAAAAAAAAAAATCATGCTAAAATTGTAAAGTGTATTTCACTTAAAGTATAAAAGTGAATCACTATAAGTAGCTTTAATATTTTATTTTAGACTTATTTATTTTGCATGCAATTTTTCTTTTATAAAGTAACTTCATTGTAAAAGTTATCCCCACTTCTCTTTATAAAACTGGGTCACTTCATAAATAAACTTACACCACCACGTGGTCCTTTGGTTATTGTTTATGCCTTTTTTTAAAAGGGCACAACTCTCACATTTGAAGTCTGTTTTCAATGTTATTTTTTTAAAAACCGCCTAACTTTTTGAGACATTTCCATCCAAATCGTCATTTTCAGTATTTAAATCCATATTATATGCATATTTAAAATGGATTCTACAAGTAATCTTTTGCTTACTAGCACCAACTACTTCTAATGGAAATCTCATATGGAAGATTTATTAAGAAGTAAAGGCTTGTACCTGATTACCTTGGGAAAGAAAAAAAACACCCACTGATGATGATAAGAAAATAAAATGGGCTAATAGGAGTGACGAAGCATGTGGACTAATTAGAATGTCCATCTCTCCTGATTTAAGGTTCCACCTTAAAGAAATTGATGACCCCGAAGAATCATGGGAAAAGATTGAATCCATGTTTGGTAAAATAAATATTATTCGAGCACAACAGTTAGAAAATCAAGTACTGACCTTAATTCCAAGTGATTTTTCTTGCCTTGGAGACTATCTATCTAAGTTTGAAACATTCATAATTTTATGTGAAGAATGTGAGATAAAAATGGAGGAAGAGTGTTGCATCTATCTTATTATTTCTAAGTTAGGTAGTGCATATTATGTGTTTGTATCTACCTTTTAGGCCATGAGAGAGGCTCTAGGGAAAGCTTATCAAAAACCCACTCTTGATTCCTTTTGTGCTTCTTTGATTAGACAGGAAGATAAGCTTGTTCAACTTGGAGTGATCAACATTGTAGGTACCTCCAACAAAGCTTTATTTTTCCAGTAGAAATATAAACCCAAGTATCCCAAGAAGAAACATCCTCGCTAAAACAACAAGAAACATAAGGGTCCCAAACCCACTCAGACAAATTCAGCTCCTAATGGTGAAAAAGGAGAAAAATATAAAAATAGGAAGAATGACAGACATTGCAAATTTTGTAATAAAGATGGTCATGATGAGTCCAAATGTTTCAAGAATATGGCAGCTTTAGAAGCAACGATGAAGAAGCACAACATGAATATTAATTATACTTCCTCTTCTTCTTCTCATGGACATGCACTTTTTGCTTCTAGTTTCTCCTTCAATACAACTTCTACTTCTTCTTCTGATGAGTGGCTTATTGATTCTGGAGCATCTTATCATATGGCTAAGGATAAAGACATATTTTCTGCTCTAAATGAATGTAACACTAAGAAAATATTTGTTGGTGATGATAGATCTCTTAGTGTTGTAAGATCTGGAACAATTCAAGTAGATAATGGTTATTTCAATGATGTATTATGTGTTCCAAGTATTTATTGTAACCTTCTATCAGTATATCAAATCACTCATTCAGGTGAAGGTAAAACCGTAGATTTTTCACCTCACCAAGTTGTAATCAAGGATCTAAAATATCCTAAGAATGTTCTTGCAACTATAATTGTTGATGATATTACCAGGTTGTACAAGTTTGACAACTTTGGGTCATCATATTTTTCATCAACTTTTGTTACTCATAGCGATGACTTGAGAAAACTTTGGCATGAGCAGTTTCGTCATCTAAACTATCTCTCATTGTAACAACTATGTAATCAATAGATGGTGACTGGTCTTCCTTCTGTATCATGTATATATGGTGTTTTTTCTGAATGTGTACTCGACAATCATCATTGGGACAATTTTGACAAACATGCCTCTTGGCATGCCTTAGGCTTGCAACTTGTTCACAGTGATTTGTGTGGTCCACTTTCTTCTCATTCTTTTTCTGGGTGCAATTATTTATTAACTTTCATTGATGACTTTTCTAGACATACTTAGATTTTCTTTTTAAAAATTAAGAGTGAATTTTTTGACAAGTTTTTGGCCTACAAGGCCCTTGTAGAAAATCAATTTGGACATCAAATTCAAAAGTTAAGAACAAATAATGGAGGCGAATATGTGAACAATAATTTTACAAGTTACTGCACTACACAGGGAATCCAAATGCAACACATTGTTCCATATACACCACAACAAAATGGTGTTGCTGAGAGAAAAAACCACACATTAAAAGAAATGGCTAATTGTATGATCCAATCTAAGGGATTAAGTCTAAATTATTGGGCGGAATGAATCAACTGTGAAAATTACATATTCAATTGCACTCCCAAAAAGGCTCTTAAAAATATATCACTGAATAATTTTGAACTAAAATTAAACCAGATGTAAGTCACTTCCGTGTATTTGGAAGTATAGCATGGGCTCACATTCCTGATGAGAAAAGGAAAGAATTGCAGCCTAGAAGTGAGAAGTGTATATTGTTGGTTATTCTGAATATGTCAAAGGTTATAGACTTCTTCAACCACATTGTAATGAAATTATTATTAGAAGAGATGTTAAATTTGATGAAAATATCTTGTCCTGCAAGCCTAATTTGGCGATTTTGCCTTCTTCGGCCTACGATCCATATTCGACATTTGTGCGTTCTTCTGTTCCTATTATGGTTTCTTCTTCAAATGATGACATTGAGGATGAAAATCCACCTCCTCCTGCTCACCTTCCTCTAGATGAGTCCTTTGAACCTGAACCAACACAAGTTCCACCGCTTCCTAGATGGGATCGTTCAACATGAGAAGCAGTTGGTGGTCTTGTCGGTGATCCTTCATATTAGCGTCGAACATGTTCACAATTCCAATGAGCCTCTTCTCTTTTGGCTCAAGTTTTAGAGACTCGTGATCTAGAGACATTTGCAGAAGATTCAGGTCATCCAGATTGGGATACAACAATGAATGAAGAGTATCGTTCCTTAATGGAAAACGATAATTGGGATATTGTACCTCTTCCAAAAGGAATCAAACTTGTCATATGTAAATGGTTCTACAGAGCTAAGTATGCATCAGATGGAAGTGTTGAAAGACACAAGGCTCGGTTAGTTTCCAAAGGATTTTCCCAAGTTGAAGCAATTGACTATAATTAAACCTTTTCCCCTCTATCCAAAATGAATTCCATCTGCCTTTTTATTTCCCTTGTTGCCTCACATAAATGGGAATTTCATCATATGGATGTTAAATATTCATTCTTGCATGGATATTTGCAAGAAGAAATCTACATGGAAAAACCTATTGGCTGTGTCCAAAATGACTCTATCCTTGTTTGTCGCCTTAAGAAATCTCTTTATGGTCTTAAGCAAGATCCTCGATATTGGTATGCCAAAATGGACAACCTTCTTATTGACACCAGATTATCTAGATACCATTTTGATCCTAATGTATATACCAAGAAAGTAGGAAGCCATCTCATAATCCTTGTCCTTTATGTTGATGACCTTATCCTTACTGGTAGTGACTCAAAACTTTTAAACCATCTGAAAACCAACCTTAAGAAGAAATTTGAAATGGCAGACTTAGGCATTTTGCACTATTTCCTTGGCCTCCAAGTTTTTCAAACCAATGAAGGAAATTTTCTTTCCCAGTCTAAGTATGCTTGTGACCTTATTCGTTGCTTTCACATGGACAATTGTAAACTAGCCCCTTCTCCCTTCCAATATGGAGTCAATCTTACTGCCACCTGTACTTCTCCTAAATTTGATGCCACCCTATACCGTCAGTTAGTTGGTAGCATCTTATTCTTGACTCATACCCTTCCTAATCTTTCCTTTGTTGTTGGTCTTGTTTCCCTATATATGAAAGCACCCCATGCAAGCCATTGGAAAGAAGCTAAAAGGATATTTCTCTATGTCCGTGGTATAGTTCATTCTGGGATACATTACAGTTCAGGGGGGACTCCTTTATTGGTTGGTTTCACTGATTCAGATTGGGCCAGTGACCTTGATGATCGAAAGTATACTGTAGGTTATGTTTTCAGCCTTGGTTCAGGACCTGCCACTTGGGCTTGTAAGAAACAATAGGCTATTACACTTTCTTGAGCAGAAGTAGAGTACCAAGTAGCGGTAAATGCAAGTCAGGAAGCCTTGTGGCTTCGACAGATCCTTTCAGAGTTTGGATTGCAGCAGTAGCATCTGACCAGCCTTTGGTGTGGCAATAATAGTGCCATCAAGATTGCCAAATATCCAATTCAACATAAGCATATAAAACACATCGAGCTACACATGCACTTCATTATAAAGCTCATTTATGATAAAGTTATTGCAGTTCTTTTTTTCCCTACCAAAGATCAAGTTGCAGACATTTTCACAAAGTCTCTTACAGAAGTGAAGTTTTCCAAACTTTGATCTATGTTAGGAGTTCAGAAAGTTTTCATTAAGGGGGGATAGGTTATAATTCATCCTTCCTTATCCTATTCCGTCAACATTGTAAATCCTTCGATCATATCACAAGTTGTTCTTGAGGGGGGATGTTAGGATATTTTATACACTTAGGAGTTACTTAATATCTACCTGGTCTAATGTGTCGTTAGGTAAAAGTGTGTTTATTATTGTGTTTCATTAGTATGCATTTGTAGTTAGGAAATCCAACGGTCATGATATGTTCCCAACATAGAGTGATCTGATGGTTCATATTCTCCTCGATCTTAACAACCATTGATCTATGGCTTAACACATGATTTGTCCATGATCTCTATTTAAAGAGCATGGAGGGAAATTTGACGATGATCGATTGTGAGAAACTCTCTTGTAAAATATTTATGTAATCTTTTTCTTTTGCATTAATAAACTGCTCCAAGTGGTCGCGTTGGTTGGGGCCGTGGGTGTTTCCTCATAGGGGTTTTACCACATCAAAACATTGGTGTGTTGATCTTTGATCTAGTTGTGTGAGTGGTTACTAAAGGTGTTCGTCCTCTGTTGGAATACCTGTGTTGTTGAACAATCCATGGTCATGTTCCCAATTTTGAGTTCAAATAAATCTTGCATATTCTTGTCATAATATTGCTTTGACAAGTATTGCTGCTAAAAATATTTCCTGAACTACTTCCAAGAAATTATTTTCTCATCAAGGTGCTTAACCTGGTTCAACCGATCCCACCACATAGATGTCTTTCCTTGAAGGTGGTAGGATATAATTTTGGCTTTTGCATTTGATGAGTAGCTATGCAACTAGAAATATTTTCTCATTCCCAACAACCATACTTCTACATATTCACCTTTCTTGTTTTCTCGATCAAATTATGGTGGATTCATTTTCCTAATTTTCCCTTCCAAGCTATATGACCCATATCTCCTTCTCTGATGCCTAAGAGGAGATATACTTGGGCTTCTTACTGACCTTGAACACGCATATGTTTTTTTGGTTGATTTACCCGGGGATTGATTATATTGATTCCTGCTAATACTCCTTGATCATCTAGATCCTCCATGATAATCCCTCCTATCAGGAGACCTAGACACTTCCACTTGCCTGACACTAGAGTCTTGTATTGTGCCTGAATCTTTGTTGAATTTCTTCTACAACATATTTAGTCTTTTCAGCAACTCCTCTTGAGATTTCATGATCCTTTCATTATCGACTCTATATCTCTACAGTTGTTTTTGCAGGCTTCTCATAGTTACAATCTCCTACATGTCTCTTCTTCCATTATATTTAGTCTCAACATAACCCATGTTGACATGCAAACCTCTAATTTCTTCTCCATGGTTGTAATACCCTTGAGAATCCTCCATATCTCTATCTCTCATGTAGGAACTAAAGTATGCTTTTATGTATATCTAATTATGCAAGAATGTGCATGCAATAATTGTCGTTAGAATTTAACATATTGAAAATTATTTATTAAATAGATTACATGTTGTTCTTCACATCAATTTATGAATAAAAAAGTGTCCCAAATAAAAATATTTTTCCTTAAACACATTGTTCTCTGAATCATCTCTTCAATGGCTATACTCATGTCTCATTATGAGTTCTGAGTAGAAAGTTTTTTTTTTTGACAAAAATGGTTATGTTGCATTAAGCGGCATTCTGGCCAGCCAGAATCAGAAAGTTACAAATCTGAAGAAGATTGGTGACCTTTAACAGTGTTGCCAACCTTCTTGTGAATGTCTTGGGAGACCAATCCCCTCTGCTCCTTGATATAATTCGATAATATGACAAAAAATGCGTACATGAGTAAATTCTCACAAACTGTGAGCATAGCAAAAGATAGAAGCAAAGCATTATACCGAGGGGGCTGAAATTTTCCCCTTAATGTAGGGGTCCAACTTTTTCTGAGAGCCTAAAGAAATGTTGGAGGCCGCCTCCTTTTCTCTGCGCGCTTTGTTGGTCCTTCACCCTCGGGTAAGGGGTGGAGACAGGACTGAATTGTCTTCAGGTTCAGAAGTCCCCCCAGAGCCGCTAGAGGGGACTGTAAAAACCAGACCTGCATGGGCAGAGGGTTCCGGATCTGAAGCCCAAATTTCTCTCATTGCTACTGAATCTGGAGGGGTGGATTCCAAAAGGCTTTTGTATGCTGGAGGATCTTCCTTGACTGTTGTTGCTTCTGGTTCTAGGGCTTCATCTTCCTTTAGCGCTTCAAAAATATTTTTATTTTCTAGAGTTGCCTCTGCTGAATAAGTGGCCTTCGGGGCCTGGGCTAGTGGATCCTTTCACCTTGACTGCCTTCGTCGGTTAGATACAGGCTGAAAATCATCTGCTTTGCCTGGTCCCGGTTCCTCAGAGGCTTTGGGGCAGTTTCTTACGAAGTGACCGTAAGCATGGCACCAAAGGCACTTAAAAGGAATCTGCTCGTAGTCCAGCTCTTGGATATGGCACCATTCCCCCAGGGAGAGCTTAATGGATTTTGGAAGACCTTTCTCGAGGTTAAACTCAACACAAATGTGAGCGCAGGTATACTAGTCCCCTTTCAGCTCTGCGCTGTCCAGGAAATGCCCAAGCGTATTTCCAATGTCCTCCAGAGAGCTTGTCCCCCAGAGATGCAAGGGAAGGTGAGGCAGCCTAACCCAAACAGGGACTGCGGTGATCTTGGCTTCAGGATTGAAGTCAAGAGTCCAGAGGGCTAAGAATAGTCCTCTTGACCCCATGAAATAGGGTCCAGATCTGAAAACTAGATCACAGTCCTCTTTGCTCAAGAAACTGAAAACAAAAAAACCCCTGCCTACTGCGAACAGAGAAGCTTTTCCCTTTATCAGTGATTTCCAACGATCATCCATCCATGCCTCCACCATTTTGGGGCTAGGCCATAACCCCATAAACTTTTCGATGAGGGCCTTTTCTGCTAGAAGGAGGGCAAGAGTGCAAGGATGCTCTGAAGATAGCTCTAGCGAAGGGATCTCCTCCATATTCTTAACAAACTTAGATGAGAGAGAAGGCTTGGATTTGGGTCCTTCCGAGCGGACTAACGCTTTGAATGCTTCCAAAGGGTCTTTTCCCCTCTCGGCAATCGGATCTGGGGCCATCGTAGCCGTCCTCCAGCACCAAGAAGACAAGTAGCGACAGCAATCCAAGACCACTGCCCACCACGCATGCGAACTCAAGCCACGCAGGAACACTCAGGGCCTCCAAAGAATCGCGACCTTCAGATCTTCAAAATGGGAGACACCTCCATTGAGCCAGAACCGATGAGAGAAGCAACACCGACCTGGATCAGGAAAAGGAGTTCGAGGTGCCAGTCAAGCTAAGCCTGGCCGCTGAGAGGGCCGAGGCTACCTGTGCGCACGGCTAGGGTTTTCCAACTGCAAAATAATGTTGAGAATAGTTCTGAGTAGAAAGTTACAACACCCACATGATGCAATTTCCACTTTTTTACTGCTATAAAATTACTTTATTAACTTCCAAGAAAATTTTAGAACCCAATTCAAAATAATAGGTGGAATTATTTCTTCTTCTCCTCAATACATTTCCAACGACTATTTGTTTTCTCAAATCTGATCTCCGAGTTGAAAGTTATGGCCTAGAGAAGTTTTGACTTTTTTTTTCCATTGATCCCTATATACTACATGTGTCTTCTTCCAATCCCAACACAATTTTACATGTAATGTACCCAACCAACCACAGGCTAGAAATGCTACCTCAAAACTCACTTCAAAATTTATTTCAAATTTCTGATAACATTTCATTAATAAATAAGCATGAAAGAAACATAATAACAGTTCATGCAATAACCAAGATTCATGCTGCAACATAACATAATGTATAAACATGCCATGCACAACAATAACCAACAAGCATGCATATTACATATATGAATCTTAGAGATAATAATTAATACTCAATTAAAATAAATATACAAGTAAAAGAAGCCATGTCAGAGAGAAATTATCTTTAATAAAACAAATCACCAACTAACTGCAGACCAAGGACGTTCCACCCAATCATAGACACTATTGTTCCAAGTATCAATAGTAGGTCACCCTTGAGCCAGGGCTATAGATCCATAAGGATGATTTTAGGTTGTCACTTAGCTTCCCAAACCAGGTAGCATTCAATCTCTCACATGTTTCTCAACACAAAACAATCCAAAGTACACCAACTCTCTTCTCTGCCAGCCTGCACAATGCAAGAGAATGGACCCCATTATCTACCGCGTATTCCCTCAGGATGTCCACCTCCTTCTAGGGATCCAATGCATCTGGTCAAGAATCTCCATGTTGGGAATCTTAGGACTCATAGATGTGAATAAAATTTAGTACATGCGAATGCATCTCAGGCTTTCCGACACAAATCCATGGTCAAAATACACTAGTCATTACTACAACCATCAAACAAATGTCTCTTCCTCAACAATTCATGCCCATGTCCCAATCCAAGAAAAAGAATGAATGAAGAATGATAATTGAGCAATAATGAATGAACGAGTGAAATTCTGAATGGAGAAGAACATAATGAAGAGTGTGAACAATGAAAAATGAGTGAACCCCTAAACAACCCAAAGATGGGTTCACATATTTACTGGGAAATCAAGAACCACATGGCGTTCCCCAAGAATCTCATGTAACCACTTCTCTCCATTAAAACAATTATGTGTAAATAAGATATAATAAAATGACTTATCCCCTTAAACCCCCTCTCTCATGGAATTATATCCCCCTATAACTCTTTTCTGTGTCCATCTTGCAGCCAATGATGTGTTTTATTATTAATAATGATCACAACATTACATTTCCTAGGCACTCTAGCCTCTTTTAATTTTTTGGGCACTCTGGCCTTTCATGAAATAATTAAATGCATTATTTAATATGGGAAACCAAAATCGGGGTATTATATTCCCCCCCCACCCTTATTTTTGCACTGTCCAGATAAGTATCTCACCCAATAATACAATGACAAACTTATCCATATAATTTCTGAATATGCCATTCATTAAGAACATAAAGACAATTGGTGCATTGGTCGATCCAAATGGCACCACTACAAATTAATAATTCCCATACCTAGTTCTAAACGTTGTCTTATTGATGTGTTATTCATTTATTCTTACTTGGATGTATCCATATCTTATGTCTATCTTTGAAAATATATTTTCCCCTCTTAGATGATCAAAGAGGTCATAATTATGGATAGAGGGTATTTTTTCTTCATAATGGCTTTATTCATCCGTCTAAAGTAAATATACACCCTCAATGTTCCATCCTTCTTTTTGACAAAGAGTATTGGTGCACCTCAAGGTGAAACACTTGGGCATATGTACCCTTTATTCAACAATACTTCTAGATACATTTGTAATTATTTTAATTCAGGTGTACTCATTCTATAAGGTGTTTTTGATACTGGGGAAACTTCTGGTACTAAATCAATATATAAATCTATCTCCCTCTTCAGTGGAAATCCTGGTATTTCTTGGAATACACCTTCAAACTCTTTCAATACAGGAAAATCTTCAAGGATTGGCCCTTTTGTATTTTTTGGCTCTTCCACATGAGCTGCATACAATTGACATCCTTTCCTGAAACATTTCTTTAGTTGTAAGGCTGAAATCACCCTTATGGAAATAGTTCTTGGAATTCCTTTCATAGTTATTTGTTTTCCTTTTTCATCAAGACATGTAAATGTCTTGTTATGACAATCTAGGACAAAATGGTCTTGGTCCAACCAATCCATTCCAATTAGGATGTGATAATATCCTAATGGTATGATATTCAAATCAAGAACTGTATTTACTCCATTAAGACTTAGTGGACAACCTATGACCATCTCATTGATCCTTCTTTTGGTTCCGGTGGCTAGCTGAACCAAACTGGATTTTTCAAGCTTACTTTTCTCCAAATGTAATCTATCCACTATTTTAGGATCAATGTAACAATGACTTGCTCCTGAATCAATTAAAATAGCAACAGGATAATTAATGATCTTACATTCCACTTCGATCATATTGGATGGGTACTTTTCTTATCGATCTCTAAGGCTTCATATATTCTTCCTAGGTCTTCTACTTGTGTATCCTCTTGGATGTCGTGCATGGTATTCTCTTTATGTAACACCCTTGTTTCCCCCAGCTTGTAATTAATCATAAAATAGGATTACCATGCTAAGACATGTGGACAATGTAAATGTATTATTGTTTGAGTTGCCAATAAATATCTGTGGGGGTGAATCCTTGAAAGTATTGGCCATGATATCACTAGATGAAATAATGTGAAAACTATAAGAGAGGGTCATTATATCAAATAATCCCAAAATTCCCTTGATGAGGATAATAAACCTCCTTCGGATCCCAAGGAGAGAAATCAGTTAATGAAGAAAGGACCAGTGGTTGAATTATCAACCACTCCCATGAATGGAAGCATGGAAAAAACTGCAGAATGTCAACCTAAAGTACCAGTGGGTATGATAGACCAAGTTGACCAGAGTTCCCTTCTGACAGAAGGAACAGGATGGGTTGAGAACCAACTTGGAAGAAACAAATACAAATTGATAAGGAGAAGGCATAGAGCTCTCCATTAGATAATGAATAGAAGCCTGCGAGCTTGTTGTTGAGTGAGCATATGATAAAACCTCATCGGGGCCATAGCAAAGAAGGAAAATATTTGAAAGTTTGTAGAGAAAAAAACCCGAGAAGAAGATGAAACAAAGAAAGATTCCTTGAGAACTGTGAGAGTTCCCTGGTGATATCATGGCTTGGAACGAGGGTGGATAGAGTGTTAAGAATGAATGCCTCTGAGCCTATGATCAAGTCGAAGGACGAACACCCACAGTCAGTTAGTTGGATACCACCTGTAATAGTTAAGTAATCACATATCTTGTGTATTTAAGTGGTACTGTGAATTAAAGTTGGATATTCTATGAATGTTGCGGAGATAGATATGTTTTCTTAATGATTTATACTACATCCCTTTTTGGTGTCTTCTTGATTTTATAATTAGGTAAGTAGGAAATTATATGGATGGGATATGTTTTATACTTGTAAATACTTGCATCCCATGGGGGCTTAAGCTAGAGCCATGAACTATGAGTTCGTCGACCTTGGGCATAGTTTCATGTACGCATATCGAACCTCCTATTCATTTTGAGTCCCTTGGAGGAAAAAGTCTGTTAAAGATCAGGAGAGATAGTGAACGTATGCACAGGTTCTCTATGAGGAAAACAAAGACCAAGAACCACTTAAGTCCTAGAGTTGAGGAATGAACGTAAGGGGTGCGAGGAAGGATTCTTCCAAGTGTTACGTCCAAGAGAAAGAGAGAAAAGATCTTAAGCCTTCCAGAGCTAACAAAGCTTGGGAAGAGTAGTGATATTGAAGTATCGAAAGGGAAGGCTCCTTTGTTCGGATGATGAACGAATGAGAAACTATTGGGAAAGAGCCAAGGTTTGTTGTGATTGTTGGATATGGAAAAGAGTGATGGAGTTAACCCCTTGAGTTCTCCGGACTTCCTGAGTTCATCGTAAGGGAAGTAAAAATCCCCAAAGTCTCGAAGTCCTAAAGTTAATTTGGACCGTGGATATTTGGATCCATTGGGATCCTTCTCATTCATACGATCTATGAGATTTGGAGTCCACGCCTTGGGAGAGTCATGTGTTGGAGTGACCCAAACCCCGTAGGCAAAGTTACAGAGAACATAGGATACCCTCACAAAGTTACTGAACACTCTGCAACTCAGTAAGGAGTGCTTGAGAGAACTTTTCTAGGAAGGCACAGATATCCCTTTAAGGAATAGAAGGGACAGAGACCTTCAAGGTTCGAGCAGTTGAAGATCAGAAGAGATAGTTCTAAGAGGGCACAAGAGGAAGAATTGTTCCAAGTCCCGAAGCTCGGGAGAGATAACATTTTTAGAATCACAGATGAGACCCAACGTCACAAGGATCGTAGGAGGAGGTTCAAAGGTGAAGCCTTTGAAATGTTTGAAATCTTCCAAGTCAGGGAAGAAAGTGAAAGCTCGAGAGGAGGAGAAACAATGGTCGTTGGATCGAGGACTGTGAAGAACTTGGACCACCATATTAGTGTCCAAACAATGAGGAACTAACATAGAGGAGATAAGATCTGGACCGTCATATCTGAGCGCGAGGACCAACAATTGTTGGATCCAAAGGAAAGTGAACGAGGTCTAACCCTCTGAAGGTGCATAGGAGAGTGGACTTGTTAACGTCCCAAAGTCCTGAAGTAATTTGGGACCATCCATCATCAAGGAGGATAGGTGGCGTAAGATCCATAACTTCATAGGTTTGTGGACAAGGAGGATTACAAACAACCGAAGTAAATCATGGTCGTTGATCACCAGGGGGATACGTGTCAGGAGATCATATATTTCGGGTAAAATCTCTTCGGAGAAATGGGTGCATAAGAGTTGAAACTCCCGAAGCCCAGAGAGATGGAGTCCCAAAGTAAATCTCAGTCATCGGATCAAAAAGGACACGTGGTAGAGATCCTTTGTCCCTAGGTGAAGACCCAAAGTAAATGTCAACCATCATATTGTCCAAAGTAGATATGAACTGTTAGGTCTAGAGGATAGGTGGTGTGAATCTGTGGATTTTGAGTGAAGACCTGAAGTAAATGTCGACCGTCGGATCATCTGAAGTAAACCTAAAGAATTGGATTTCCAAAGTGAATATGAGCCGTTAGATCAATAGCATCGGCAAATCCATTTGAGAGTTTCTCAGTTGATATTTGAGATTCATGAAGTGATCCGAAGTGAATCCCAATCATCTGATTATCCGAAGCAGATCTGAGTCGTCATATCACCTGAATTAAATCTCAAGCGTTGGATCACCAAGGTGAATTTGAGTCGTTAGATACTGTCTATTCAGGAGAAGGCAAGGTTTGAGAGTTGATAATTTTGAAGTCCAAACTTCCAAAAATCCAAAGTAAATCTCAATCGTCCGATCAACCGATGTGAAGTTGAGTCATCAGATCGTCCGAAGTGAATATCAAGCATCAAATCACCCAAAGTGGGTCTGAGTCGTCAGATCCAAGGGAAACATGGCGAAAATATGAGAAATCTGGATAAATATCCGAACTAATTCATAGCCGTCCGATCTAAGGGAGATGTGGAGAAAATCTGTGGACTCCAGGTAAAGACCCGAAGTAATCCTCGATCATCATGACATGCATCAGTGGATTATAGCCTCTGGATAAAATCCATTGGGAAAAGGGTGAAGTTTGAGATTTGAGATCTCAGAAGTCCGAAACCCGAAGGAGATATTGATCGTTGATCGATAAGAGGGCCACAGGACCATTGATCCAGTTGAAAGGTCAACCACCTCAAGTCGAGGTAGGACTGTTGATCTAGTTGAAAGTTCAACCAATCGAAGTAAAGGAAGGGTTGTTTATTAGGATAATAGGTGTCTGTAGATCATCAACTCAGAATATTGATGTATGGAAGAGAGCAGGGTTTTGAGAGTTGAAACTCTCGAAACCCGAAATCATGAAGGCGATCTCGTCCGTTGATTTTACAAGAGGTCAGATATGATCCATAGGTATGAGAGGGGTAGATATGAACCACTAGTTTTCTAAGTACCATCAAAGATCATAGATCGACGGTCCCATAGCATTGCGGGGATAGGAGTTGCACGGATGTTAAAAATTTGAGGGTGGGTCGCAATTCAAACCGTGGATTTGAAAAGAGGACACGTGGAGGCTCGAGGAGAATTGCGGGTCGAAAAGAAGTTTGATTCAAACTGCCTTTGGCTGCTTCCACAATCACACAGTCATGTAAGGTCATCACACAAGGTCACATCAAGAGGGGGCTTATCCAGAAAAGGAGCTAACAACCAGTACTCTGAGATTTCGTAGGGGATCGAAAGGGAAGGTCGTGGGTGCCATTAAACCTGCACCAAGAAGCTAAAAGGTTCTGTGTTTAATTACATAACAAGACCATCAGGGTCTCAGAGAGTTGTTTGGCTTCAGAATTGGAGATCCTTAACCAGGAGGTCGGACTAGTTCCTGTTGGTCACTATAATTGCTTAATTGATTCAAACAACCAAGTGAAACATAAATTGTCAACCCAGGGAAGTCTGTTTATTTCAAAGATAACCACGCACTATATATGCTCAATTCCAAAATCAACTTAGAGTTGTAGTAAAATAAACTATACTAATCACACTTGCCTTGAATGAACTGAAGTTCTGATTTAAATCATAGGAAGCAACCTACCTATTGCAGATCTTAAAGATTAATCTAAAGAATACTGAATTACATTAAAATAACACTTACAACATGAAAGAACAACTATTATGCAACCAGAGAACATGACCCTTATCCTCAAACAAAGACTTCAGTACTCTATTTCTGATTAACACTCTTTCATGAAAACAGTAATGCAGAGAAAGCTAGCTCTATGTAGCAGAGAACAAGGTCATCCAATTCCTTCCTTTCTAAGTAGGAACCTTAAGCCCGATTTCTGATTAGCATACTTGTGAAAAATGACTGAGATCTATAGAGAACAGGATCTCCTGATTCCTTCCTTTCTGAGCAGGAACCCTTAACTCAGTTTCTAGCTAGCACACTGCAGAAGTAATTGAAATCTACAGAGAACAGGATATTATGATCCCTTCCTCTCTGAGAAGGAACCCTTAACCCAGCTTCTGGCTAGCACACTTGCAGAAGTAATTGAAATTATAGAGAACAGGATATTCTGATCCCTTCCTCTCTGAGCAGAGACCCTTAACCCAATCTCTGGCTAGCACACTTGCATAAGTAATCAAAATCTACAGAGAACAGAATATTCTGATCCCTTCCTCTCTGAGCAGGGACCCTTAACCCAATCTCTGGCTAGCACACTTGCAGAAGTAATCGAAATCTACAGAGAACTGGACATCCTGATTCCTTCCTTTCTGAGCAGGAACCCTTAACCCAATCTCTGGCTAGCCTCATAAAATCATCACACAAGATTGCTTAATAAAAAGAATTATGAATTTCATTCAACAAACTAAGACAGAGTTCAGTAGTGTTTCAGCAAAGCGGAATTCATTAAAAGTAGTGTTTCAGCAAACAAAAGTTAATCAAAGCATAA
>SNQJ01S0208144.1:0-16201 GCA_010110895.2 Picea sitchensis
TCCTAAAAAAAGTCATTTAGAATCTGTCAAGAGGATATTCAAATATTTGAAGGGTACAATGACTCATGGTCTTTGGTATCCTAGAAATAAGAATTTTCAATTAACTGCATATTTAGATGTTGATTGGGAAAATATAGTTGATATAGTTGATATATTTACTAAACCATTAGCAAAGACACCATTTCAGTATCTTCGTCAGAAGTTGGGGGTCATATATTCTTTCATCTAATGTGTTCACCCTGTCAGGGGGAGTACTTATTGATTATCTATTGTATTTTCAGTGAATATTGTTCTGGTTTTTCCATTCATATTTGAAGGTGGAGTGTGTTTCCTTTGTCATCGATGTCAAAGGGGCAGAAAGATACTGTTGTGAAAATGTTGAATTTCCAGAATGAAGAAAGTTGACATCATTGTCAAAGGGGGATATTTTTGGTGATTTATTTTTTTGGTGTGTTTTCAGTGTTTCCATTGATGTCAACTGAGAATGGTGAGAAGGAAAGAAGGAATTGTGAGACAAAGGTTTTAAAGAAACTACATCAAGAACTGTTGATTATCGAAACCGTTGATTACCGTGGATGATAGATCTATGGCACACATTCATATCGATGCATGGAAACATACAAAAATTAACAAAAGAGATCAGGGGAAATCTCCAAAGTACTGAAACACGAAGTCGTGATGAGATCTGGACCATTAGATCAAGGAATATCATGGGTCGTTGATCGAAAAAGAGCCAAAATGCAAAGACGCGGAGTCCCGATGAGATCTGGACCATTGGATTGAGGAATTTCATGGACTGTCGATCGAACAAGAGCCTAAACATGAAGTCATGAAGTCCTGATTCAAGAAGGAGTGATATGGACCATTAGATCGAGGAAGGTCATGGAACGTTGATCTGGCACGATGAATTTCAGAGTTCAGGAGTTCAGACCTTGAAGAAAGGAAGTGATTTACATTCCAACATCACGAGTCATGAAGTCTCGAAGTACAAAGAGAATATTTGTATCGTTGTTTCACTAAGGGTCATGCACCATTGATCTGGCACGATGAAGTTCGAATTTCAGGAGTTCAGAAATCGGAGAAAGGAGGAGATCTAACTTGCGAGTTCGTGAAACATGAAGTTCCGAAGTTCTTGGCCCCAAGTCACAACCAAGGTCACATTAGCGGAGAATAAGGGAAGGAACTAGCGTTGCTAGGCTCTACTTCAAAGATTGGGAGTTGCGAGAGTCGGGATAAATCACAGCAGAATATCTGAAGCATGAAGTTTCGAAATGCCTTTTTGATTGGCTAGTGGCCATAGCCAGTGGTCATGTGGAGAGGAACTTTGTGCCCTATGCTTGTTCGCGTGGGTAAAGTTCACGAGGACATGTGGATCAAAAATCCTCTGCGTGTATAATCCAACGGCGCAGATTAAAATAGACAATGTGATCGAAGGGTTGTTGCTTCACATCGTGATTTCTTGACCAGTTACGATTTAGTTATAATAACTGAACCATTATTCTTGGGCATTTGATATTCATAGTGTAACGCATTATGAGATAAAGCATAAAATAAAAATGCAGTGACTGAGTGATGATTCTGTTTCTCTGTAAACTAAGTTGAACTGCATGTAATGAATATTACAGTATGAATAGAGTGAGAACAAATTCAAAGATGAAGAACAAAAGAGAGACAGAGCAGAAATGGTAAAAAGAGAAAAATGTACGAGAACCTAAGAGCATGAGAAGCATAGAGAAAGAGCAAATGGAAAGAGACAGCAAGTGGAGATTAGTATGAATAGACAAAAGCAAAGCAGTACTGCAAAACAGAAAAGAGACAACAGGTGTGATATAACCCTAATTTGCACCAGACATGCATACCTGGCATCAGGCCATCTCCTTTTCCATTTTTTCCAAGCCACTAGTGAATAACTCTTCTTAAAAACACCCTTTTTGAAGGCACCCACATCCTGCTCCACTATTTCACGTGTGTATACACTAGCTAACCCACTACAACCCATGTATACCTACAAAAGCACGAAAAATAGAAAGTTGCAAACGTAATACAAATTTCCAGGTAGGTTTCCTAAAACCGTTTGACCACCTACATCCAGTCATTCAACCAAATACCTAGCCCTTTTCAGCCTATAAAAGAAGGGTTAGGGGTCCCATTTGAAGGAGGAAAATAATTGTAAAGAAACTCTACCCGATTTTGTATTCCCTTTGTCCCAACCTTTTTCAACCATTGTGTGAAGAGAAGCATATACACAAGCAGTTGGAGCATAGTTGAAGAGGAGCCTAGGACCAGATTCGAGGAGCAGTGGTTGATCTCACTATTGTAAGTTACTCTTGTGAGATTAATAAAAAAAGTACTTTTCTTGTCCCGCCATATGAGGTTTTTAATATTTAATGTTGATTATATTTTGATAGAATCTCTAACCCATTAGTTCATAGATCATATGCATGTTTGGAGTTCTTTATTTTTCTGTTTATGAATGAAGGTCAGCTTTGGTAGGAGATTTACAGTCAAGGAGCGAATGAACGTTAAAGGATCGACATCAAACATGGAAACTAAGGTACAATAACTTGATCTTTTTAACCTTATATTTACATATGAATAATGGGGTTTATGATTGGGACGATGGTAATAAGTAGGAGACTTTAGGTCATTTCTGCATGCATTATAGAACCCTTAATGCTAGTCCGTAGGGGGATTTCCCACCCACAACAAAATTGGCGACCATACTGGGGAGATCTCTAGGGTTTTTGGGGATACTTTTTGGGTGTTTAAATTGGTTTTATTAACTTTTTCTGAGTTTCTGCAAGAGTCTGACCTAGTAGGGACTCTGGTCTTCCATACCAGTACTCCCTGCTTTATTCACTTGACTTTTTTTTCTTTTTTGGGGAAGATACAAAGACATACGCGGCCTGTAGAAGGCCTGCACGCATATACATGTGCCCTGACTTCACACAACCCATGTACATACGTTGGCTACTGAAGGATCAATAGCGTGCTTGAGTTCAGAAACGTTTTTTTTAAGAGAGGAAGTCATCCTCTTCCCTGTCAGAAGTGATCCTTCTCAGGGGTTTTCTGGATCTAGTTATGGTCTTTGTTGTTACAGTCTGTAGCCTAGGTATAACCTCAGATTAGCTTGGTTTTAAAAAAAAATCTTTTAATTTTTTTTTGTCAAAGTAAGTTTCTGTGTCTTCGAGGGATTCTGGTTCTCAGTACCAGTGCTCCCTGCCACAGCTTGATTGTTTGTTTTCAATCTTTTGAGGAGTTGCAGAGGTGCACACGACCTACAATAGGCCTGTACGTGTGCATACATGCCTTGACCTTGCACAACCCACGTACATACGCTAGTTGTTGAACTGTCAGTAGCGTACCTATTGAGAATTTTTTTTTTAGAAGAGGCAGTCATCCTCTTCCCTGTCAGGAGTCACACCTCTCAGGGATTTTCTTGATCTGGTTTGGGTCTCTATCATAGTAGTCTATATCTTAGGTTTGATTATAGCATAGCTTTATTTTTCATTAAAAAAATTTCCTCTGTTTTTCTATAATAGGGTTTTTAGACAAGTTTGAGAGTCCACTTCAATCATCTTGTGTGTTATTGTTAGTAACTCTTTGCGATCTGCGCTTAGGCCATAAGTCATTTTTCAGTCTTTACTTGTTGTCATTTTTCCCTTTTTGCTTTTTAAGCATTAAATAATAATAAAAAAATATCTTTTATTTCTTGGTTTGGATTAAGTAGTTGGTTGTTTTCTTTAATCATCAGGAAAAAGATTGATTTCGTAAGTTCCTGACTGATTGTATTAGGACAATAAGTATCTCGTAGTCGAGTGAAAGCTTGTTTTGAGTTTTTTGTTGAAAGATATTAGGAAAAAAAGTTTGAAAAGTTAGTTAAAGAGTTTGAATGTGCAAATTTGAATTTGTGAAGAGGTAACTTGTTTCCAATTTCATTATATGCTCTTCTCTTTCGTCTTTGAAAAACATCATTGGTTTCACTTTTTTTCCCTTTGACTTAAGACAACTACTAAAATTAATGATTAATTAAAATCAACTAGACTTTAAGTTTGTAGGGTCCATCAACTAGTCTAGGCTAGAGCCTTCATTTAGGATTGGAGAGGAAACTCTTCAAGGCTGCAAAAACAAACATAAGAGTCTGTTCTAGGGAGTGTTAAAAGTCTAGTATCATGAAAGTTATCCGGGACCCCCCTCTAACACAGGGGCTAAGCACGAGGTCGCGTGCGAAAAGGTAGCAGAGATAAACCCTCCAAAGTCGGACCAAGCGTAGTGGGGAATGCATATAGAGGACTTATCTTGGGATTCCGTTGATCACATTTTCTACGGAGCTTCATGGGTCTTGAATACATTTGAGGTCCTCAGTCATCTTCTGTAACACTTGATTTCGATACCCTTGATAGGTTTTGGGCTTGATACCCTTCTCATTGTGGTCCACCCAACTGTCGACTGTACCCGCCTGGTGATTGTTTGCGCGCTGACAACCTAGTTGCCTATCATTCTAGTGACTTACACAGGTGACTGCGGGGATATAACATGGTACCTAGGACAAACATTGGGCCATGCTTTGCAGATTATACCCAGAGGGTGCTTCTGTATTCGAGTTTCACTTGCACTGGTAATTTTCTCTAGTGTTGGTTGTTGTAACTATTCTTCCAACTAGCTAGTGACTGCTTGTTTTATCTCATAGGTACTTTTTCTAGTGCGTGCTGGTTTTCAAATGATTATAGATATCCCTAGTGTGTCTTTGATATTCTCACATAGTGGAGGATCAGGGGTTCCTCTGGTCATGAAGGATTTTGGGCTTGCCGCCAGTTGACCTTGAACCCCCCCCCCCTGTCACCGCTAAGGTGAAAACTAGACTAGCAAGGGTCTTTTGAGACAATCGAGTTACAGGAAACTGTGCCCGACCCATATTTGAGAGAAGAACAATTGATTCCAAAGGAACCAACCATTTCAAACCTTGGAGCAGAATATCTTGGTCCATACGAACCTCTGAATACTGATCTATCAACATATGTCATTGTGCAAGTTTATCCTTATGAGCACCTGATAGTGTCTCAAGCAACAATGGAACCAAACACTACTAATTCTTCTAGGAATACTCATATTCCCTCCACGACTGTCACTAGAGGGGGTGTTCCACCTCCTAACCAACTGTCATCGGTCTGAGACACTATGGTATCGACTGCTTCTACCTCAAGTAGCGGTTCGGTTCCATCTATGGAGGTGATCACTGCTTCGTTTACCCAGAGTGAGACAGGCCCTCCGTTCTCATACAGTATGCCTGGATTCAGTACGAGTAATGTACTTTCCTCCTCCAATATATAGACTTTAGGTCTAGGGGCAGGGAGTTCCAATGCTCCTCTGCAAGGATCTATGGGGGGCACTTCAACTCCCTTTATCGCTTTCCCTTATGATGGGATTCATATACCCCCTTCATCCCCCTCACTCAATGGTGTTCATCAACACTCTGTCGGGCCAAACGTAAACTTGTTTGGAGTAGGTAGTCAAGCACTACCTTCTTATAACATGTCGGTTGGTTCAACACCTTTCTCTTTATTCAGCGCATTTGGTCACAATTCTTTCTTGTCAACTGCCATCTCAGCCAGGAGAAACCTCGTTTATGGACAAGCACATCTTGTATAGGGTACTATTACTACACAGGGGGAAAACTTAGGAATTCCTTCCTCACAAGGAGCTTGGAATCTGTGGCAGGGACCATTTCCCTTATTAGGGATTTCAATCGGGGGCAACCCTTTCCATACCCAATGGAACCCCGGTTAAGGCTCAACGCCTATGCCCATCAGATCAGAACGGGGCAACCTTTCCCAAAATCCTTGTAATGCGATGCAAGCCCGACCCTTTACGTCATATTTTGGGAATTAGCCGATGATGCCTCAACAAGCATAGAATCCATACATCGATCACGACCATGTTTATTACCAAATCCCTAGCCAACAACCTAACTTTTCTTGGCAACCTGGTGCCAGTCAAACTCCAGGATCCTTTTTCCCTGGTTACAATCCACAACCCAAACTACCCTTTCTGGCAACTTTGCACTTTCCAGACTTGAAAAGGTTATTAAACAACTCCATATGTCACGATCCGAGTTGGCCTCCTATGCCGACCAAGTTGCCTTCGGACATTCCAAAGTTCGAAGCCAAGCCTAATGAAGATCTTGGCGATAATGTGACTACTTTCCACTTATGGTACTCGTCTAACTCTTTGATGGATGACTTCGTCCAGTTGTGATTGTTTCAACACACTCTCATAGGGGGTGCTGTGAAATGGTACATGGAGCTCGATCGCTCACGTTACTCTTCCTTTGGCGAATTGGCAATGGATTTCTTAAACCATTTCCAATTACCTGTGAGATACGACGCCGACACTGAATTGCTAGCCAAATTTTCACAGACAAAAGCGGATCATATCTTGGATCACATTCGAGAATGGAGACGCTGGAAGAGTTTGATAAAAGTGTCAGTCCCACTAGCATTCTTGCTAGAGTGGTTCCTTAAGTATTTAGTACCCCAGTTGTCTAAATACGTCACAACGTCCGGGGTGTTTTCTGAGGAAGATGCGATAATGAGAGCTCAACTACTAGAGTTGTTTTACTCTCAGTCTGGTTTACTTTATGAAATTTTTCCAGATGCACCAAGGTCAATACTTGACAAGACCAGACAGAGGTCTGGACCACATGCCAATGGCATTATTGGTTCATCATAAACGAATCCCACTGATCCATTGTCAAATAAATTGCAACAATTGTCGATACATCAGACAACGGCTAGCCAGACCATCGGTTCCGTTGTTCCCCCTACCCAAAATTCAGATGTACACAATGTGAAAACGACAAACCCAAAGGCCACCCAGCATCCTGATGGAAAGAAGAAACAACGAAAGAAGGGTAAGGGGGATAAGAAACCCATCGATAATTTTGGCAGGGGCGACACTGAAAAGAAGAAGTCGAAGTATCCTTATAATCTTTGCAAGGAGGACCACCCGACACATCAATTCCCTTGGCTTGTGGAGGCCCAGAAGTTATTGGCATAGCAAAAGCCTGTTGTGTTAACGAAACCGTTTCCACATGGAAAAAACCTAACCCAAGCCTATTTGAGCGTCGAGGGGGGAAATCAAGGATCCCCCCCCCCCCNCCCCGTCTTCGAGTAATCCTTTGTCTGCAAATGTATACATGATGAAAGGTAACATTGACATAGAAACTAGGACTTGTGACTATGAAATGCCAAGCACCTATGAGAAGAGTAAAGAAGTTGAAAACCCATATCTTCCCCTTCATATTGAGAATACATTGGGAGAAACAATGACACACATCCCAAAAGGTGTGTTCAAGAAATATTCTCACAATCGGAATGCAAGGGCCGCCCAAAACTACTCTATGGTGGAGGATTTGTCAAAAACCCCTTGTGCAATGTCTGCTTTGGATTTCCTCCAGAGTTTCCCTTCCTAGAGAAAGGCTCTGTTAGCTGCCTTAGGATCTGCTGAGGCTTGTAATCCGAGAATAATCATGCTTGATACAAACGACTTAAAACCTCGTCTTCCTTACCACGTAAATTTTCATATAGTAGTGGCTTAGACCACAAAAAGTTTTACCCAGAACATTTTCCGCAAAGTGGTTGATGAGGGAACCTCGACATGCATGATGTATTTGGCATGTTGGAAGGCCATAAACCAACCCATTTTTTCCCTGTCACCTACTCTTCTTACGACTTTTGACGATCATTATTTCCAGCCACATGGGATCATCCCCTCCTTGCTCATGTAGTTAGGGGGGAAATCTATGTGCTTCAAAGTCGAAGTGGTTGATGCATATCTCAACTACAATATCTTGTTAGGAAGGAGTTGGACCTATGCTATGCAAGCAGTGGTCATGATAGTTTTCTGAGTCTTGTTGTTTCCACACGAGGGTCGGATTGTGACCATTGATCAGTTATCCTTCTCTCATTCTGACCCTTCATCGGGAGTCTCCGCGGTCTCGATGATTGATAACCCTCAGCCCAACATCATCAACGTAGGGGTTGGTTTGTTCCCACCTTTGATGGGTACTTTCGATTACCCGCCTCCGACCGAAAATATCCATTTCATGTCAACTGTCCCCGAACAGCCTCGGGCCGAAATTTTTCAACTCTCGTCATTTTTCACGACGTACTTTAATGATCAATGGACTCTTCCTTCCCCATCATCTATGATGGAAGAGACAGAGAACCATGGCATGGCCATGCCTCTATCCATGGCAGAAGTTGCATACTCGATTATTCAACAAGCTTTCGCCGACCCCGACCCGACTCTTGCACAAGAGTTATATCCAGTGCTCGAGCCTATTTGTGGTCAAGGTTCCTTTGTTGATATAAATTCTTTAGACCTAGTCTTACCCTCAGACGAGGCAATTATTGAGGCAATGACTAGTCTGTACAGACCCTGGGATGATTTTCATCATAGATCTTACTTCCTCCCAGAGTTAAGATGAATTGAAGCAGGTGAATTCACTCTGACTATGAATGGAGATAAAGATTGTCCTATCAATCCTTTAGCAATGCACGCAATTTACACCGAAAGAAATATGGCAACAAAAGTTGAAACAATACCTATCAACATCTCCAGAACCCCTACCGTAGTGGAGAATATCTTCGTCGGAGCGGACTGCTCCCATGAGGAGATTCAAATCTACATGGATTTATTCAAATAATTCTGCGACGTGTTTTCTTGGTCTTACGAGGAAATGCCAGGCATAGATCCAAGAATTGTCGAACATGAAATCATGACTTATCCCAATATTAAGTCGATCCGTCAGAAGCTTCGTCCGGTCAATCCTAAGAAAGAAACAGCTACTAAGGTTGAAGTAGAGAAACTACTTAAAGCTGGTTTCATCTACCCCGTCCAATTGACTCAATGGGTGTTGAATCCTGTGCTAGTCAATTAAAAACAGGGTACGATTCATGTATGTATGGAATTCCGTGATCTGAATAGGGCTTGCCCAAAAGATAATTTCCCCACGCCATTTATTGACCAAATAGTCGATGAATGTGCAGGTTGTGAAGCCTTTTCTTTCATGGATGGTTTTTCGGGATATAATCAAATACATATCAAACCTGAAGACCAACACAAAACCTCTTTCATTTTTCCGTGGGGTACATTCTCTTATCGGAAGATGCCTTTTGGTCTGAAAAATGTTGGAGCTACGTTTCAGCGGGCCATTTCTTTTTCTTTCCACGAACTCAAACACATAGTCAAGGCTTATCTCGATGATTTAGCATCATGATCTCGCAAGAGAGTTGATAATCTGGCACACCTCCGACTTATCCTTGAACAATGTCGCTACTACCGAATCTTCTTGAATCCAAACAAGTGCAGTTTTTACATCATATCGGGTCGTCTGCTAGGTTTCATAGTTTCAACAACAGGGATCATGGTCGATCCTCTAAAGGTTGAGGCATTAGTTCAGTTGCCTCCCCCGTGAATCATCCCTCAACTTCAAAGTTTGCAAGGAAAAGAGAACTTTTTACGACGTTTCATTGCAAACTATGGCGAGATCAAAAAGGGTTTTATGCGTTTATTGAAGAAGAGCGTTCCTTTTCATTGGGACGAAGCCGCTCAATGCTCTTTCGTAGTGTTGAAATGTTCCCTCACATCCACCCCTCTGCTTTAGCCACCCAATTATAATAAATATTTCTTATTGTACTTGGCCGCTGTGGAGTCGATCATTGGTATGGTCTTAGTTCAAGAGGATGATTTTTTCTCAGAATATGTGATTTATTACCTGAGTCGAGGCCTAGTTGAACTGGAACTCAATTATTCCCACATTGAAAAACTTGCGTTGGCAGCAGTCCATGTTGTCCAATGGTTCCGTCATTACATTTTTTTTTGCAAGACCACCGTCATTGCCGTTGTGAATCAATTTCAATATGTATCGACATGACAAGTCATCGGCGGAAAGATCGGTAGATGGATAGTTATCCTCTAGGAATTCGACTTGGAGTTTGTTTCGGAGAAATCGAAAAAGTTGATGGTCTTTGTGGAACTCATATCGGAACTTTTGGTCGAATCGAGTGATTTTGTACCCGACGAGTCGCCTATCAAAGGAGACATGTTTTTGATTGCATATTCTAACCCTTGGTATGGATATGTGCTTGTCTATCTCCAGAATTTGAAGTGTCCTGCCTCTGCTTCTCGTGATGAGCATCATCGTATATGCTATCAGTACAAGAATTATCTCATACTCGAGAACACTTTGTATCGTCAAGGTGTAGACTGCATCTTCGTTGATGTCTCACTCATGCAGAAGTAGAAATCATGCTTAACGATTTCCACACTGGGAATGTGGCGGTCATTTGTCTAGGTTGGCAACAACCCAAAATATTCTACGAGCCAGTTACTTCTCGCTAACATGAATAAAATATTGTGTTGAATCGGTCAAGAAGTTTCGCCCGTGTCAAATCGTCTCTCAGAAGATGAGGGCACACCCCGCTCCCATGTTTCCCGTTATTATCGTTGGTCCCTTCACTAAATGGGGAATTGATTACACTACATGCAACCCCCCTTCAACAAGGGGGCACCGTTATATCATCATAGCAGTAGAATACTTCACCAAGTGGGTCGAATCTATGCCAACGTTCAAATATGACGGGGAGACAACAACTCTCTTTTTCTTCAACCAGATAATAGCAAGGTTCGGTGTCCCGAGAGAGATTCTCACTGACCAAGGTAGTCACTTTCAAAACAAAATCATGACCAAGTTAAGGTCAAATCTTGGGTTGTGGCAAGAAAATTCATCACCCTACTACCCACAAGCGAATGGTCAAGTGGAAGTTGTAAATAAATCTCTTAAGACCATTCTACAACGAACGATCAATTTGGCCAAGTCAAATTGGGATTTGATGTTATACTCGACATTATGGGTTTACTGAACATTTGTTAAGACTGCAACTGGTTTCTCACCTTTTCAACTCATTTACGGGCTGGAAGCAGTCTTTCCCATAGAGTGTCAGATCCCATATTTAAAGTTGGCAGTACAGTTATTGTCAGACACTTCACTGCTTGAAGAGCATTTATTATACCTTGATAAGCTCAATGAGTAGCGTCATGATGCGGCCTTGGCTAACGAGGCTCACAAACAAAAAGTCAAGTGTCTGTATGATCAGTCTATTCATCCTCATATTTTCTCTGAAGGCGACCTTGTCCTGGTCTATGACCAAGATAAGGACCCCCTAGGGACAGACAAGTTCAAACCCATGTAGTTCATACCTTTCATTGTAAACGAAGTACTACAGAAGGGTGCTTATCGTCTGGTGGACTTTGAGGGAAATGTTTTGGAAGAGCCTAGAAATGGGCTCTACCTCAAGAAGTATTACTCATAGGTGGGTCACCTTGGGTGACTTTTGTAACATATGTATAGTCTTTGTACTATTACTTTTTTGTCTTTTGGTTTTATTGACGTATCATTTTTTATGTTATCTTTTTCACTGTCGCAGATGTCAACTGAATCATAAGTGTTTTTTGGTTTCGCGGACGATGCTAGCCGACACACTCGGAGGCTTGCTTCTGCAACTTGGGTGATTTTCACACCTTAGGGCCAGTTGCTATGTTCAGGAGGTATCTGTTTAGGTAACACCAAAAACAATGTTTCTGAATACAACGCAGTTCTTGAGTTGCTTCGTGATGCTTTGTCGCTTGGTATCTCTCACCTCCGGGTCTATTTAGATGCTCATCTGGTTGTGTCTCAGTTAAATGGAGTTTATCACATTCATGATCCTACTCTACACCCATGGTTCCTTAGGGTACGTCTCTTAGAACGAAGCTTTGATTACATTACGTATATCTATGTTCCTAGGAGATTAAATCAAGTTACAAATACTCTAGCTAATCATGTATTAGTTTGGCATCTTGCACACATGTAAGAAAAACACACACACACACATGTAAATACATTTGAAAATAAATGTAATCCATAAAACACAAAAAGATGTAAATACGCATATATATATATTGCAAAGTGTTAGAGTACATAAGAGGGTGCGAGAGCCTAAAAAAATATGTGTTTAGTAAATATTCACGGGGCTTATGCCCTCAAAAATATACAAAAGGTTCCCTCGACACATAAGAAGTCCAGTCTAATCTAAGGGCGGGGCCTGTTGGCCTTGCCGTAATGAACAACGACGTTAGCCAGATGCCGAAAAAGATGGACCTAGGTCCGTGGTACCCCAACAACGTGATTCTGCATGGACGGTGGGAGATCCTAGATCTCCACCATGGGGACTATCCAAGTAAGCGCGGTGAGGTTCCCCTCTACCCGTCTCAAAACTCTCTCAGCCTCCCCAGTTGGAGGTCCCCCTGTTGTTGTTGGTCCACTGGTTGTGGCTGGTCCCGCCTCCGGTTGAGGATGCCACCTTGTCCTTACAAATTCTACTGGACGCACTGGCCCCACGTCTACACATAAAAAAGACATGCGTGTCAGATACTCTGGTATACAAAAAAAATGATATATTTAAAAAAAAAACATAAAAATTAAATAACTTCATAAAACAAAAAACAAACTTACCCATCTCTCCTCACTCCTCTCTAGGAGGTACCAACATCTCAGGATCTCTAGATAAGTTGATCCCAACATAGGGGTAGTCCTCTATGGCTAGAATCTGTCGTGCCCACCAAGCAAAAAACTTGTTGTCGAAGGCCTCAATAGTCCTTCCTCCCCCCTGTTGTGGCAACAACGCCACCCATCTGCATAGCATGGGGTGAGAGGTTGCGTGTCCTCATATCGTCTCTCTAGGACTGAAGCTAGGCACTCTCGAAGAAGAATAAAACACAAAGAATATTCCCAAACCCAAAGTTTTTGTGTCTCCGCATTCGACACTCTGTTAGATGCCTCTTCATACAATCCAGTAATGTGGTGCTCCAGTAAAACAATTTGTGCATTTAAGCACTAAAACACACAATTCATGTGCACTCGGGAAGCTTGATGCAAAGACCCAGACCCAATGATCCTCCCAATGAGAAACACTATCACTTTCAGTGATAAGTTTGAATATTTCTTATCAACACCTGTGTACCCATTTTGTCTGTGTCGGCGTCACAATAGAGTCCAATCAACTCCGATATGTTGTGAGGCCCACAAGGAAAAGTGCGAAAATTGACTGGTTCCCCTCTCCTTGAGAGGCCATTCAAAAAGTAGATACCCTTGGTCATTGGAGTCAACGACTATCCCTCAAGCATGAAGGCCTCTACGTTAGGATGCCAATAATCAACCAAGGCGTTCAGTAGCCTAGGTTGTGCCCGTATGAAATGACAATGGAAAAACTTTAACAAACCACATTGCAACAATGCGGCAAGAGAATCAGGGTCCTCGTCGACCAAAAGATCAATGTTCTCATGCTCTCTCTCTCTCTCCAGTGAACATACATCCTGTAATAGACAAAGTTCAAAAGGGTTAACTCTTGCATTTTTTTAAAAAAATCCCACCAAATGGAGGGTACACGTGGGTTTTAGTGTGCACAATCGCATGTGCACGCGTGCAGGTTTTCTCCTACCTGTGTGCACACGCAGGCTGTCATAGGACAACCTGTGTATACGTAGGGCCGACCTTTTTAAAGGTCGATGCCCCTCCAAAAAACAAATTTAAATGCATAAAAGAAAATTTTAATTACAAGAGGGGTTAGTATGTACTTACTTGGTCCAACTGGAAATTCATTTCGTCCACTGAGGCTCCCCGAATCAACTCTTTTCACAAAGGGGTATTTTTGGCTTTTAGTGAATTTCTCAATTAGCAATGGTTATAATGAGCTGCCAGCTTCTATTTATAAACTTTCTGGTCACTTTTTGTCATTTTTTGGACCCCTTTGTTGTTTTTCATAATCTGAAAATCATTTTATATGGTTCAAGAGTTTCATAGGGTATGTTACAATAAGTGTTACTTTGGGTATTTGGAATTTTTTTGGCGATTTGGGTCATTTAAAAGGTCTTTCAGTGAAAAGTCAATTTTTCAACTTTGTGCATGTAAGATAGATTTCCAGTTCCACTGGTTGCACATTGTTGTCTTTTTCTCTTTTCCATAGGATCGATCCCACCGAATTGCGACGCAAAAACCTCTTTTTGCTCTAGAAGTGTCGTAATTTGGTGGTAGATCCTACCTGTACATGGGCGCCCTAGGTAGATCCTGGTTGCAGGCATCCATGCTGTCACTAATGACTATAGGTTGGGGAGTCATTTTTAGTTTTTCCTGATTACGAGTATGAGCCTCATTTTCACAATTCATTATCTCACTTGACCTCACCCTCAGGACTCCCAAAACACAACGGGTCTTCTTTTAAGCCCTTTTCAGACCCTCTAAAAATGAAAAGATTGTCGAGCGATCTTGTTGACCTTCACGCTCGCTAAAGTGAAATTTGAAGGCACGTCTGTCTGGTGGTAGTTTACCCCTTTTTTCGGTCTGGATGGTCAACTATACGAACAAAGGTATACTCTAGGAGCCTTGGTTCTCTAGAAGAGTATTCTCAGGTATAATTTTACCCCTTTTTCGAGCCTGAGAGACTAAATTTACAAAAAAAGGAACTTCCACGAAGTCCATAGTTAATCTCTTTTTAGACTCCCTAAAATTGAAAATATTGTCGAGTGGCCTTATTCCTTCACACTTGTTAAAATGGTCCAGAAGAACATCCCATATGAAGTCCATAGTTAAGTTTTTTTCAGACTCTTTAAATATGAAAAAATTGTCAAGTGATCTCGTCTTTATCACACTCATTAAAATGGTTTTGAATAGATGTATTTTCGGTGCTAGTTTACCCCTTTTTCGAACCGACTAGACTACCTTCGAAAAAGGTACCCTAATGGAGTCTCCTTTTACATTTTTTCAGACTCTCTAAATATGAAAAACCATCGAATTTACCTTCTCTGGGCTCGTAAAAACCACATCAAAGGACGTTACCATTGTGTCTTATTAATCGCATTTGCATACCTGCGTCTTTGGACTAATGTCGGCTCCATGTTTCCCTCAACTGAACCATCTGAAGCATGCCTCATACGCAAGCCTTATAACACTTTGCCAATGCGTCTTGACACCTTGGCCCACAGAGGATTTTTCTCGAGTGTCCTTTTCCTGCATATATCCTTTTTCTCTGAGCATCCATGTGTTCCTTGCATTTGGAACTAGTATGTTTGCGAAACCCGATCCTCCTTTGTAACGTAGCATTCTTTTATTATTTTTCAAGATTTCCAAAATTATTGAAAAAGACAAAAAAATCAAATATGCCCCAAAAAGAGGAAGGGAAAAGTATTTTCTTTTTGTTGGTAGCACAATGAGTCGCCCTTGGATAAAGCACATCCTTCTGTTTGTTCGTCAAGCTTTGGGATTTAACCTAAACTTAGGAAGTTGTTCTCACTACATAGAGCTATGTCCTCCTCCATTTGGTTATTCTTCCAAGCATTTGGAGAGTTTGCATTGCCTCCTGCATCGTAGACTTATGTCAAATACCATGCTTCCCGAGTCTCATATTTTGTCGTGCTATTGTCCAAGGGAAGTTTTTACCAAGCCTGAGTCATCCCCTCTGCAGTTTGTCTCTTACCCTCATGCTCGACCATCCCAAAATTCCAATCAAGTCTTTGATCGAAATCAATGAAGCCCTTAGCCTGATCATCAAGATCCTCTAGTCCATTCCTGACCAACTGTCGAAGACCTCTGGGTAGTGAAGTCATACACTCATATTACACTCCTACCCGAGTTGTGAAAATTTTGAAGTTGTTGCTCGAGCTCTGAAGGCCTCATCTCCAGCCATCAGGACTTATTAGATTCTGAAAGATGGATACTATACATGTATATCTTTTTTATTTCGAGATGTAAATCCATTGTGTATTGCTCGCGGCTACACTTTATATAGTTATATGACATGGATCTATAGTGTATTTGATTGGTAGCCATGATTTTATTTCATCGCGAGCATGGGTATGCCCGCCTCGGTGAGACAATTTTAATTTTGCAGAGGGAACCTCCCAAACTCTGGTCCCAAGGCTCACTTGTTTCGTACAGTGGTAAAGATTGATAATGTATTTCGGCCATCAGATGTTCTTCTGACCTCATACATTAGGGGGCATCTGTTATAACCCTAATTTTCACCAGACATGCATACTTGGCATCAGGCCATCTCATTTTCCATTTTTTCCAAGCCACTACTGAAAAACTCTTCTTAAAAACATC
>SNQJ01S0208145.1:0-16201 GCA_010110895.2 Picea sitchensis
CATGAAGCTTGAAAATTTCCCTCATGTAAATATTTGCAATGTTCGCTGCCTTATGAGTGAGCTTCACTCGAATAAAGTGAGAAACTTTAGTAAGCTTATCCACCACCACAATGATGGAATCATGTTGTTTGACTGTTTTGGGTAGCTTAGTGATGAAATCAATTGTTACAACTTCCCATTTCCACTCAGGAATGGGTAATGGATGTAGAAAACTAGTTGGGTGTCTGTTCTCAACCTTTATTTTTTGACATTCCAAACACCTGTCTATATAATCAGCCACCTATTAATTCATATCTAGCCAAAAATATTGGCTCTTGACCGTTGCAATTGTTTTCTGTTAACCTGGGTGCCCAACATAAGGCACATTATGCATCTCTCTTAGTACCATATTTTTCAGCTCCTGGAAATTAGGAACATAAAAAGTCTACCTTTGTACAAGAGAATCCCATCCTCCCTTAGCTCATGATTTTTAATTTTTTGCTGCAAATTACCTTGTTGTAATTTTTCTTTTGTCTCCACATAGAACTAATTTGATTTTGCAGCTTCCTGAATTATGTCTTTCAAATCAAATTTATACATGCTAATGGTTGTAGCATGCATCTCATGCACTCTCTTGTTGAGTGCATCAACCACCTTGTTCTCCTTTCCTTTGATATACTTTATATGAAAGTCATATTCATTGATAAATTCCAACCATCTACTTTGTTTGGCATTTAAGTTTGTTCGTTCAAACAAATATTTCAGACCACTATGGTATCTCCTTAGTTTAAATATTCTTCCCATGATATAGTGCCTCCACATCTTCAAGTCATGCACCATGGTTGCCAATTATAAATCATGAGTGGCGTAATTTCTCTCATTCTCTTTTAACTTCCTTGATTCATAGCATACTACATGCCCATTCTGGCTAAGGACACCTCCAAGTCCTTGCATGCATCATTGCATACACTGAAATCTTCATTTGGATCAACGATCCTCAAAATTGGTGCACTTTTCAACAAGCTCTTCAAGTGCCATAGACTTCTTTCACAATATGCAGTTCACTCAAATCTCACACTCTTCTTTTGCAAAGTTGTGATTGGGTGTGAAATATTTGAAAATCCATCTATAAATCTTCTATAGTAACCTTCACGTCCCATAAAATATCTCTCCTCTAAGACATTCTTTGGTGTTGGCCATCCTTCAATGATTCTTATCTTTTTTAGATCCACAACTATCCCTTTCTATGATATGATATGGCCCAAATAATATATCTTACTTTAATAAAATGAGAACTTGATCAACTTTGCATACAACTTGATGCAGGAGCATCACTCCAAGCCAACAGTGCGCCAGCCAACCAGCACATCAAAGCGCACATTCGATGGGAGAGAGGCGCAGCCTTCTCGATTTTCAAATTTTGAAATTGTATTAAATGATTGTAAGGCTGGTAGAGCCAAAAAGCCATGCATATGCGCAGGCTTTAGTAAAGGTTGCCTTAAATAGGTTGTAAGGCTGAGATCTAGATCCAATTCGGACTAGACAACCATTCAATGTAATTGAATGTAAGTTAATGAGAGTTGATGAGGATGGAGGGAAGCTCTCAAAGATCCCCCTCATGTAAAAATATCTTTTTTGGTATCTAAAGTTATTTTTAGAAGGAGAGAAGAGAGTCGAGACTCTGTTGCAGTCCAAGCTTGAACACATTTTAAAGAGGCATTTTCATATTAATACAAAGAGCAGTTTTTCCTGCACATGAGTCTTTATGTGTTTATGAGTTCATGAATGAATGTCTTTATGTGTTGATGATATGCTGTAGATGTATGTTAGGTATGCATTTGCAGGGATAGATAGAATTTACTGTCTGTGAGTTCTTTGATTCCAGGTTTGGGCTCTTTGAGGCTTCATGCAAGAGGTTGCATGATAGAATACTGCGGGTTCTGTGAGCCAGTGCAAGGAGTGCACTTCTAAATTCTGCGGATTTAGACAAAGACATGCCAGGAGGGTGCACCAACGGAATTCATTGACTCAAAGAGAAGCCTCAAGGTTGTTGAACACCTTGGAGGTAAGACTGTGCAGAGGGAGGCACAGAGAAGACAAAATTACTGAGACTTCTGTGGAAGCTCTGCCAAGAGGGCATTGAGGGAATGCACTGGATGCATTGGAGGGAGAACTCTATTTAAAGTTCGTTGAGAAGACCGAACCATTGTAGGTTTTGTAGAGCTCTGCTGGGAGGGCATCGAGCGAGTACATAGAAGGAACTCTATTATGAGTTCAGAGATAAGAGAAGTGTCACAGGAGGAGACCTTCATAGGGTTTCTGAACACCCTGCAGGCCCAACAAGGAGTGCTTGAGCATATGTTTCCAAAGGGCACTTATATCCTTTCAAGGAGAGAAATTGGCAGAGACATTTAGAGGTTCGAGCAGGATAAGCTCAGGACGGATAACACAGTTGTGTGCAGAGGCTCTGCAAGCTGTGAATTGAGCAGAAGAAAACCAGGAGGGTGTGAAGCATTTCTTTGTAAGAAATACTTCGAATTGAGTTATCCGAAAAACTCAGCAGCACAAGGAGTGTGTGAATAAGGACTTGTCTGAAGTTCTTAAGCTCAGAAGGAATAGCGCAAGAAGTGCACTCAGAGTGAACTTGTCTCAAGTTCAGAAGCTCAGGAGGAACAATGCCTTTGCATATAGAGCCATAGCTGCAAGGAATCATAGAAGTCGAGACACCCTTTGGAGAGTAAGAGTTTGAAAATCTCAGGAGGGACAACATCTTTTAGAATGTAGGCGGAAGCCAAGGATACAGGCTTCACAGTAGGAGCAAAGGATGAGACCTTTGAAGCGTTTGAAGTCTTCCAAGTTCAGGAAGAAACGCAACCTCATGAGGGAGCATAGCTTCCGTTAGATCAGCTGGAGAGGACGAGAATCTGGACCATTGAATCTACATCCAGGAAAGTAGGAGGAGAGTGCACAGGAGAAAGAGATCTGGGCCGTCATATCTGGGTGCATGGACCGATAGCCATCGGATCCAGGAGAAGCTGCATGAGGTTTAACCCTCATATGTGAAGAAGGGAATGAAAGGCCTATTTCGACATTTCGGCTATAAGGAGATACAAAGGGCAAGAGTTGGGACTCTTGACCCATGAAATCCTGAAAGGATCATGACTGTCCAATAGGAGGACACGTGGTGAGCGGTCGAGGTTTCGGGGAAATTCCTGAAAGGAGGATTTCAACATTTTGGCTACCGGGAATGTAAAGGGTAAGAGTTCAAAACTCTTGATCCGTGAAATCTTGAAAAGACACAAGCCGTCGGATTAGGAGAGGCTATGAGCCGTTGATCCTAGTTTGGAGCAGAAGATCGACGTTTCGGGGTTCGGTACTTCGGTATTTCAGATACTGGGAGCTCAAAGGGGCACGAAGTTGTTGCAGCCGGGATCGCGAAGTCTCGAAATGCAAAAACCTGAAAGCAGATGGAGGAGTAGCGTGGTCACGGAACAGGGTCACATATTTCAGTATTTAGGGATTCGACTTTTCAACAATCCCAAGGACAAGAGGTCGGGGATGCTTTGCGCTGGAAATCCCCGAAGTCGTGAAACGCGACATCTCTTTGGAGTGGGACAACAGTCATACATTTCGACAGTTCGGGATTCGACATTTCGGCAATCCCGGGGATACGAAGTCAGACACTTGACATTGAAAGTCCCGAAGTCGCGAAACACGACATACCTTTGGAGTTGGGTTGTGGTCATGGAGGAACGAATCACATAGACCGGAATTTCAACATTTCGGCATTCAGGGGATCGAGGAGCTAGAGGAAATCGACGCCAGGGTTCGCGAAATCGCGAAACCCAAAATTTCCTTTTTTGGAAAAAGGTCGCGGTCATGTCTAGAGGCCGTGTGCAGGTGAAAGCTCACGCCTGGTGCATGTTTTTGTAGGTGGGGTTTTCAAGAAAGGACCTGTGGATCGGATTCATGGGGTTCCAGTGAGGGCCAAAAGAACCATTTCGGTTCTGCGGATCCGAAGGGAGAACGATCCTGTACGGATCTTGGACAAGGGTCAGAGGTCTGCGTCACAACTGATGCTCCCTCTGTTGACACATTTTTTTTTTTTTACCCTCTTAACCTAAAACTTCGCCTTTTTCTAGTCATAGAGATGCCCTTAGTCTTGAAAAGGAGTCAAAAGCCTTTCGATTTTTTTTTGGGTTTCGGGATTCGGATTTTCACGAGGTATGATCTTTAGTTAGCAATTCCAGAGTCCCGGTGTCAAAATCCTGAAAAGGATTTATATTAAAGTAATAAAAGAGAAAAAAAAAAGTGGGTGCTATAAATCCTGACGCGCGTTTCACAAATTATCCTTTAGTCATGGCTAATTAAACACTTAAACACGATCAATGATTCATTAATCTTTCACGATTCGGGTTTTCCTTGTATCAAGTGCTATCAAAATATCGATCCTCGAACTTTCAATTCCCGATTTTCCGAAAAGTAGAAATTAATTACTAATCTTGATTAATTAAAACATTAACACAAGTGACTAGTGCCTAAGTTAATCCCATCGCGATTTCATGATTCAGGGTTTGCTTATGACATACCTCATGGGTACAGGATCCCCGAAATTTCGAAATGACAAATCACGAATTTTTAACAAAGTTTACAACAACTTTAAGTTTAAAATGAGATTAATAAAGATTAAAACTACTCGCGTTTCGCATTTCGGGATTTGTTGAAGACAGTCCTTTCGAAACTCCAGTTTGAAATCGTCGATATGTGGTAGTATTAATAATGAACAAATGAAGATATTTTTCGACATAAAGGTCTATCTCTAGGCGTATCCTCCTCATTTAAACATTAATTCCTTATCGCCTGTGTCAGTACATTGATTGTAAGACAAATTAAAGATTAAGAAAGGTTTCGTATTTCGAATTTCGTTCTTTTTTTTTACAATCAGGAGCGAGTTGCATTTATCCAGGCTTATATATTTTTCCTTTGAAAACAGGTTTTTAGTCCAGTGCAAACATTATGGCACCTAAATAGACACCTAAGAAAAGTGAAGAAGCAACTGAAAGCTCAATCTCGGAAGAAGATATCATATTTGATACTATACCACATGCCATTGATTCCATCAAATCCTGGAGGCAAATTTTCGAAGCCTTGGACTATGAAATCAAGAATTTTCCCGATGATTCTGAAAACAAACTCCGGGACATAGAAGAGTCTGAACTTCACAAAGTAGCTACATGCCCACGACTCATGACATACAACGATATGATTAGTTGGGCTTTAGAGAAGACAGGCGTGTAGACAAGAAGCATTTTGTACAACCGAGGGGTCGTCGTCGGATCTTTCAGACCAGAGCATATATAAGTAATGTACAAATTGTCTCTCAATTCTAAGTACATTTATAATAAAGAGTTTGTAAGTGAATTTCAAAGGAAAGAATGTACAGAGGCAGATCAAACATACCCCAGCATAATCAAAGACTGGTGGAGACATCCAACAAAATTCAGGGCCGATACCCATAACGTTTATGCCACAGCCTCATTAAACGAGTACATGCTCTATGTGGCTATGATGCTATGTAGGATTTTCGGGAAGAAAAGTCCTACCCATTTCCCTGCAGAATGGGTACCCCTTTTACATGAAGCAACCGAAGGCTATAGTTTCAATTGGAACAAGATTCTATCAAATAACCTAGCTAATCAGGTTACAGAGTATCAAACCGTGAGAGCCAAAGGCCAACCAATAGCCTTTTACATATCCACATACATTATGGATGTTATATGTTTCGCGACTCCTTTCCCTTTGATGAATTGGAGTTGGAACCTAACCTGCACTGAACCTATTCACGGACATTATTCTGAGCTGTGGGAAGAAAATGCTAAGGATTATTTTTACGAAATTTGTCATTTCGTGGTGATACCGGTGCATTAAATGCTATATGGCTATGCACCCCCCCGCATTTCAGAGTCAATCATAGGAAACCTCAAGGCGGTTCTCGATTGGTTTATTGAGGAGAATTTCTCCTATATCAGGGTTTTCGGATGTTCGACCCCTCCTCATGCACTTTTGAGATTCCTCCCTGATAGACTAGTGTGCAGGGAAGTAGCTCATCATATAGTAACATGCGACATTGGGATAGAGTTGAAGACAACTCAGTAGAATTTTTGGCCAGTCTTTCCCGTACAGATTGAGAAGTTTTCACTACTCAACTTGGGTCATTCCAAGGTTGAAGCTGCCACTCTTGAGGAGGTCAAGTTGGTGGATCTCAAACATAGGAAACATGACCCTTATCAAACAGTGGGGAGCCACATGGATCATTGTGGCATGAAAGCGTTTGAACATGAGGAATCCCCTCACGATGACATTTTCAAAGGGGTCAAAACCTATGAGTAGGTGTTAGAAAGGGTATATACATTATCATCCGACTTGCAAATTGGTCTTATAACCTTCCAGAAACACAGATGAAGTGGTTTGCCCAAGGTATTTCAGGGCGAAGCAACGATGCCTCCACTAGAACAAGAAAACATTTTCCCAGGCTTTGGACATAAAGCACAGGATAAAGAAGATATCGAGAAAAATCCAAAGGGGGCCGAAGGATCTTCACAAAACAAAGAAGTCCCACAGACAGAGAATCCAAGAGCAGAAATAGAAAGAAGGTCTGGGACACCTCCCGATTCCAATCAATCTACCCCCCTTCATCATCTACTATTCATGTTGATACCCTCAAGACAGCAGGGGAAATAAAATCCACAGAGTTGGGTAATCCCATCACTTCCTTGAACCCTTTACAGTCTACTTTTGGGCTCCCTCAAATAGGAGTCATATATGCTAGTGACCTCGACCCTATCTCCAGAGAAGAAATACCTCCCTCTGATTACTTATTCAGTAAAAAGAGGAAGGTTGTATTAAAGAAGAAGATGTATATGAGAGAAGGTGGTATGGTAAAGAAACACATGGTGTTGGTAGATGGGCAAAACTTGGAAGATGGAGATTTCTCTATAGAGGTAGCAGGCTCCATGGGAGCTCTGGCAACAACAAATCTATTCACCGTTGACAATATGAGAACAAGGTTGAAACATAGTAACCACAGGATAGTCCAATTGCAAAACCAACTAAAAGATACCGAAAATAATATCAAAGAAGAAATACATAAAGGTCTAGAACATGCCAGAGCTGTTGACAAGCAAGAAATTCAATCGCTTAAGTCAAGTCTAGACAAGATGAACGAGAATATGTAGACTATCCAAATAGAGGTTACTTGGTAAGAAGAATTAGTAAGACAACTACAAGATAAATTTAATTCAATGAAGGGCTAGGTTATAGATTTGAATTTTTTTTAGGACCAGTCACTAGAAATACATGCGAAAATAGAAGCCGAGCAACAGAGAGTAATATCCCAAGTAGAGATTATTCAGAATTATTTTCAGGAAGTAAGCAAAGCTCTTGATAAAGTTATTTAAAAAAAAAAAAAAGCTAAAGCAACAAGGGCCACTTTTCAAAAGGCAGTTGTTTGTTCAGAAAACGAAGAAGTATCAAAAATTCCAAAGCTTTTTGTCACAGAGCAGATCAGAGGCGACATCATGCTCAAAGTGTGGGAAACCAACATAGCAGAAAACAAGAAAATAACCAAAGAAATCAAAGACGATTGCGAATAAATATTTGATTTGTTGGACAAGGAATCATTAGGTATTGGAAGGGACAATTGCACTGGGCAATTATGACAAATAAACATTGTAAGACACCAATTGAATTTCAAAGAGGGTTTGAACGAAATTCAGATGGAAATTTCACAGTTAAAGGAAATGGATGCTACCCTAATAGACAAGTGGCTGGTGAAACCAAAATTAAAATTCCAATCAATTAAGTTTGCTGGTAAGGGGATTGAAGACCGACTTCCAAAAATTCATAGAAAATTTTATTTATTCAAAGCAAAGGATTTTCCAGAGCCTCCTAGAAACTTTGTGCACTTTCTGGAAAAGTGTGTTAAATGTATTGGGTCAAAAGAAGGAGATACTTCAATAAAACAATGAAGTATCATTTTGAAATCTTATATTATCGAGACGATAGAAAACTAAAAGATAATCATGCAAACAGTTGAGGTTTGCATTTTTTGTAAATGTTTGCCCCTAGGAGTTAGGAAAGCACCAACTATCAATGTATTGGGGATCTGGTATAAGTATAATTTGAGGAGAATAAAATAGGGGGGGTTTTTTCTGGGCGTATTCTAAAGAAGAGATTGAATATATTTTTGAATTAATACAAATACAGATTGAAGATTCCAGATCTGGTCAAGTTTGAGTTATGTGCTTCTCTGTTGTTTCATATTTTTCACATATATTTTTGATGAATGCTTAACTGCAATTTAGTACAACCTCTACTGTGGAAATAAATTATTCTTGCAATTTAATCATTTACAATTTTTATTCTGTATCAGCTATCAACAGGTACAAGACATGTAAATGTTTTAGATTTCAATATCATATGCTTCATTAAGAGTTTTTTCCTAACTTTTTCTTCTTCTTTCACAAAGTGTGATTCCTCTCTAATTGATGCCTCACCTTGTTCAACAACTTTATGTTTTCTTTTCATTTCATGCATATTCCCTTTTCAAAATTTAACTCAGATACCAGAAATGGCCTTTAGTTTCGTCATACTGTTAAGTCAAGGTTTTGAAATTCTTCTTACATATTTTGAAACAAAAATAGAAAAACCCTAAAAGAAAGCACCAGATTACATCTTTTCAGTATTTATCCCTCATGACTGTACCCATTACAAGATAGCCCAATATCGAGCCTGGACTATCATATCAAATGAGAATTACCCTAAATTTATTTAACACCATCTTATAGAATAAAAATAACCAGGTTGAGTTAGATCGTTCATGGGCAGCAATTGAAAGGGATATTAGTATCCAGGAAAACTGGGAAGCTCGACAGAGACAATTAAGAAATCAGCCATAGCCCTGTTCGTATAACTGACTTTTCTTTCCTTAACTTTTTCTATCTTTTCGGATGCCTTGATGGTATACTTCAGGGCCTTAAAGTATAAACTTAGGAACAACATCTTTTTGGCACCGTTGCCAGGGAACGAAGAAACAAAATTTTTCCTTGGGAAGAATGACATTGACATTTTCTATCTTTGATAGTGAACAAAGATTGAGAACCTTCTAAGGCTGGCCTTATCTTTCACTTGGAGACTCCACGAAAAGTAAGTTGGCTTTTAACAGAAAGAATACGAGGAGAAACCCAGATGACAAACAGACTTCGCATGTTCCCGATCTAAAAAAAATCTTAAAATCAAGAAGATATCTTAAACAAACTGTATCATTGACGAATAAGTTTTATCAACCTAAAATTACACAGTCGAATACTAAAAGTCATCTCGAAGAATCTAATATCCCTTCTCCTTGCGAGGAATTACCTGTCGATAGGATCGTGGCCCTTGAGCTTAGTTTGATTTTACCTGATATTAAAACTAAAACTTTCCCAACTGTTTCTTTCACTAATAGAGGGAAAATATCCCTCTCACTTCCCACTTCGATTGACACCTTCTCACTTCACGAAGATCATTTTCATATCTCTCATAACTCCTATGATTATCCTATATATCTCGATTCGACTCCTATTGATTCTCCTTTATATTCGCCCTGTGAGTATGAAGAAGCTAGTCCACTTTTCCCTAGTTCCCCTTCCTCAAGTTTCTTGTCTCATGATAATCATTTTCTTGAAACCCTTCCTTATAGTCTCCAAGTGTCAACCTCTAAGTCATCAATGGCTGCGGCCGGAGGAGGCGCTGCTGGAGGAGGAGGAGCAGACGACCAAGTACCACCCCCTCGAATCTTTGTAAAGGTGGTTGCCATATATGCTCCTTTGGTCCTCCCAGTTCCCCTCCATGACTTACCTGAAAACTACATGAAGAATCTATCGAAATTCATAGGAGAGGGTGATTTGACTGCAGCTGAACACATCAATTTATTTGATTAATTCACTGACATCCTTGGACTCGAACATGAATATGTCTACTCGAGACTCTTGGTTTAGAATTTTGAAGGTCAGGTAAGAACCTGGTTCTGAGGTCTAGCAACATGATCTATACCATCATAGGAGGAACTTGAAAATGCTTTTATTAGACAGTGGGGGGAAAGGAAATGCCATCTCTATTATCTAACTGAATTTGGGGCTCTGAGAAAGAAACACTATGAATCTGTTCTCGAGTTTACCTAAAGGTTTAATAAATTGTATAATAAAATCCTAGCCGAGGTCAAACCCTCCCAACCTGCCGCGAAAGTAACCTTCGCTGGAGCTTTTGATCCTGATTTCGGCCTCTTATTGAGGGAGAGGAGATCAATAGACCTCACTAAAATTCAAGATGATGCCTTAGAAATTGAATCAAACATGATGGCATCATGAAAGTTGAAAACCAAATTTGAGTCTGGAAAGAAAGAAACTAGAAGATACAGAGAACAAGGGGGACCCTCTGGATCAGGAAGATCTTCGGAAGACAAAATGGATGACATGGAAATAATAATCAAAGAATTGTCAAATAAGATCTCAAGAATGGAACTAGATCAAGCAAAGAATGAGCATTTTCCCAGAAAGGATTTCAGGAGGAATCCTAACCCTCAAAATCCACCAAGACAAATTAAGAATGAGGATAAAAAAATCCAAACTCCCTTTAAAAGAGAAAACTTTATAGGAGGAGAAGATGTGGAAGATTTTGAGGAACTAGAATAATACATAAATAATCTTGGCGATGAATGCCTACAACCTTATATAATGAGACAATATTATGAAAAATCTTTAAATACAGAACATAGATCTGCGAATAACAAGAACAACAGTTTTATAGAAGATCCAACCTATCATAGGAATCGCAAATGATATAATGGTCAAACTACATGAAAAGTACAATCTAAGGCCTAGAAACAAGAGCCTCACAACTCCCCCAGTGAAAAATATCATACCGAGGTGCGAAATAGATGAGGTAGTTTCGAAAAACGCTGAAAAGCAGACTATAAAAACTAAAACCACTGATACATAGCCTACCAAGACAAAGTTAGGAGACATACCAGCTGTAAGCACATAGAAAGTAGAGGTTCCTGAAACTGAAACAAAAATCTCACAACAAAGGAAAGATGAAAAGAAAGGGCTAGAAACCCAAACCATAGTGATCGACAAAACTGTAGGAAGTTTTAATTTGGAAAATGAAATAAATAAAATCAAAATTGCTATACCCCTCGTCGAACTGGCAAAAAACCCAATATATAGAAAACAAATCGCTAAATTAATTGGTTTTTTAGAAAACGAAAGCCATACCGATGTTATAAATCTAGAAGATGAAAAACCTAACATAATTTTCGACCCACATTTCGAAGGTGCCAAAGACACCGTTGCCCCTTTCTATATCACACTAACTGTGTATGATCACCTGCTCCATAATTGCATGTTAGATTCTGGAGCCTCTCACAATGTAATGCGTAAATCCATTATGGATAGACTTGGTCTTGAAATCACCAGACCTTACGAAGATTTATATTCATTCGATTCAAGAAAGGTTAAGTGTATAGGCACGATAAAAGAATTAATCGTTAATCTTGCACAGATACCTGCAAAAAGTGTTCTAATGTATGTGGTCATCACTGATATACCCCGAATTACCGTATGCTCTTATCCAGGTCTTGGGGCGCTAATATTGGAGGATCCCTCCAACTTGACATTACGTATGCCATGATCCCAGTCTTCGGAGGACAGTTCACACGCTTATACAGAGAAACCAGATTAGTGTTTACGGTAATTGATCCACTTAACCCAAATAACTACCCAGTTTATATTGCAAATCAGGATCTGGGAAATTGTATTTTATCTATTGATGATGATATTGATGTATGTATAGAATAAAGTTGTATAGAAAATAAGAAATAAAAAGAACAAATAAAACAAGATGTATATAGCACTGGTGTTTGGAAAATGTTTTTTGATGGTGCCTCATCTTATTTTGGGGCAGGAGCAGGGGTGATTTTTATGGCACTTGGTGACAAATTCGTTATACCTTTCTCTTATAGGTTACAGTGGAACATTGACCACACTAATAATGTATGCGAGTATGAAGCTTTAGTGTTAGGATTAGAAGCTGCCAGGAGAATGAAAATTAAAAACTTGGAAGTCTTTGGCGATGCAGAGTTAATTGTGAAACAGGTAAATCATCAGTACCAGACCAAACATCCTAGGTTAAGGTCTTACCAAAATTGTGTTTGGGATCTGATTGAAAACATTTTCTCCTCTGTTAATATTCACTGCATCCCAAGAACAGAAAATCAACAGGCATATGCTTTAGCCAAAGCAGCTTCAACATTCACACCTCCCACTGCTTTCAAACTAAAGTACCATATACAAATGAGACATAGGCCTTCCATATGGAATAACATACAACATTGGCAAGTTTTTGAGGATGAAGAAAAACTCCAGAAATTTTAGAAACAGTAGATGACTTTGCCGAAACGCATGCCGACCAAGAAAACCAGACTGACCCTATTTGGATCATGTAGGAAGGCGAAGACCCCCAAAAGTTCCAAGATAAAATCGCTAACCATCGGATGCTTTTTTTAAAAAATAATCAGATACCTAAGGGTCTAATCCCCTTATAAATTCTATTCAACCATGATGACATCCCTTTGAAGTCTACCTTACAGCCTTAGCCGAAGGAGGTCGAGGATTGCGATATAGGTACCCAAAAAAATCCTAGGTCGGTGAAATTATCTAAATATCTGTCTCCGGAAATCAAAAGTAAGTATGATGAGTTTCTTAGACAATATAAAGACATTTTCACTTGGTCTTATGACAAATTGAGAACTTATGACACTACTATAATGGAACATAAAATTCCTTTGAAACCAGGCGTCAAACCTTTTAAGAAAAAACTCAGGTAGATTAACCCTATCCTACTACCGGTAATAGAAAAAGAAGTCAAAAAACTCTTGGACACCAAAATCATTGTCCCACTGAGATACTCTGAGTGGGTAGCCAATTTAGTCCCAGTGAGAAAGAAAAACGATGAGATCAGACTGTGTGTAGATTTTAGAAACCTGAATCGATCATCACTCAAGGACAATTACCCATTACCTAAGATGGATCATGTTTTAGAAAAATTAGTTGGAGCTAACAAAATGTCTATGATTGATGGTTTTTCAGGTTACAATCAAATTGCAGCACATCGAGATGACAAAGAAAAAACTGCGTTCACTACCCCTTGGGGTACCTTTATGTATGAAAAAATACCTTTTGGTTTGATTAATGTAGGGGAAACTTTCCAATGAGCCATGGATATCACTTTCGTGGGTGAAAGAGATAAGTTCATCGTTATCTATCTTCATGACCTGACTGATTTCTCTAAATCTAATGCAAAACATCTAATACACCTCAAACAAACTTTTGAGAAATGTTGCAAATTTGGTTTGTCACTTAATCCCAAGAAATCCCATTTCACAATGCAAGAAGGTAAACTCTTAGGTCATATCGTGTCTAGAGATGGAATCAAAATCGATCCCAAAAGGGTCGAGGCGATAGATACCATAAATATTCCCAGAAACGTAAAATAAATTCAGTCTTTTTTAGGAAAAATAAAATTCTTGAGAAGATTCATCCCTAACTTTGTCGAAATTGTAAAATTGATTACATATATGCTTAAAAAGAACAATGAAGTGAAGTGGACAAATGAAGCTAAAGCGTCATTTCAACGTATCAAGAAAGTAATAAGCGAAGCACCAGTCTTGGCAAGCCTAGATTACACAAAAGAGTTTTTGATTTTTTATTTTGCCTCTGAACATACAATCACAACTGTATTGTTACTGAAAAACGAGGAAGGTTTTGAGCAACCTATTGCATTTTTTAGCATAAGTCTTAGAGACGCTGAGCTGAAATATGACATATTAGAAAAACAAGCTTATGCAATGGTCAAAGCTCTCAAGGATTTTAGAACTTATGTGTTGCACTCAAAGATCATTGCTTACGTGCCGTCATGCTCCGTTAAAGATATCTTGGTACAACTGGACAACGACGGAAGAAGAGGCAGGTGGCTAGCTAAAATCTAGGAGTTCGACCTGGAAGTCAAACCAACTAAAATTATCAAAGGTCAGGGTTTAGCCAAACTGCTAGCTGAATCATATCTAAAAGCACTTGGGATAAATCAGCTGCAAGAGAACGAGGGATTTCTAGAAATAGATGAGCTTGACGTGACTGCACCCACAACTGAGATTCAAGACAAGTTATCTACTTCAGTCTGGTACCGCGATATCGTTTCTTACCTACTGACCCTTCGATGTCCCAGTGAGTTAACCCCATCTAAATCTAGGAAACTAAAGTTACACGCTATAAAGTATTGTATCATAGATGATAAATTGTATTGGAAAGACCCCTTAGGTTTCCTGCTAAGATGCTTAGTCGAGACCGAAACATAAACGGTTATAGATGAATTCCATGAGGGAGTGTGCGGAGGGCACCATGCTTGGCAGGAAATGGCTTATAAAATCTTAAGAGCTGGGTATTACTGGCCTAAATTATTCATGGATGTGAACACTAAAGTCCGAACTTGTACTCCTTGTTAGTTGTTTACAGGAAAACATAAAGTCTCAGCTTTACCTTTAGTTCCAGTTAAAACCGAAGCTCCATTTCAACAATGGGGTCTTCATTTCATTGGATAAATTCACCCACATTCCAACACACAAAACAAGTGGATTCTAACTGCTACAGACTATTTCACTAAATGGGTGGAAGCTATTCCCACGAGAAATGAAATTGACTCAGTAGTAATCAGTTTCCTAGAAGAAAACATTTTATCCAGGTTTGGTTGTCCCCCAAAGATAGTCACTGATAATGTGCAAGCATTTAAGTCAATGGCCGTGATAAGCTTTTGCCAAAAATACAACATCATACTAGGACACTCCACAACTTACTATCCACAGGGTAATGGTCTAGCTTAATCATCTAATAAAAGTCTGATTATCGCGATCAAAAAGGTTTTGACTGAAAACAATAAAGCATGGCATATCCATTTAAAATATGCTCTATGGGCTAACAGGATAAGTACCAAAAGATCAATTGGCATTTGCCCTTTTCATATGGTATATGGCACTGACACCATTTTACCAATAAATCATGCTCTGCCCATAATGAAACTTTGGCAAGATTCAAATGAAGAACCCAATGACGTTACCAGGAGGATAAACCAGCTAGTTGAAGTTCAACAAAACATGGCCGAAGTAAATGAAAGGTTACAGAGATATCAGAATAACATGAAGGCCTTATTCGATCAAAAATAAAAAAGATAGAGATTTCCTCCCTGACGATCTGGTCCTGAAATGGGAAGCCAGGAAAGAAGGCATTGGTAAACATGGCAAGTTTGATCCGATCTGGTTTGGTCCATATAAAATTTCGGCTTCTGAGGGAAAAAATGTTTTTTCATTATAAAATCTCGATGGAAACATTCTCATCGCCCCTGTAAATGGGTGGCATCTTAAACACTTCATGCATTAATGTGTTTCTGAACTCCCATTGTACATGCTGGTTTGTTTTCATGCTTACTTTATAGTTCCATTTCTTTTGGTAAGTTTTTATTTTTAAATTTATAAAGATTCCAATACACACACACACACACACACACACACACACACACACACACACACACACACACACACACACATATATATATATATATACACACACACACACACACACACACACACACACACACACACACATATATATATATATATAATTTTGATTCATGAGATTTCCTGACAATTATTATGTTATTTATTTCGCAGGAAAGTTGCTGACGAACCAAGAGACTAGAAATGCTAGAAAGGTGATAGGCACAGATACATATATTAAAATCTTCCAATGAAAAAGGTAATAAATTAATAACCTTTTTGGCTGGCGACATAGGATTTACTAAGGTATGAGATTCTGATCTGAAAATTCAGGCTAAATTACCCTAAATGATACAAATGAATAAATCATTAGTTCAATTGATGTTAATATTATCACTGAAATTTTCAAATATGGAAGTAAAAAGAAAGGGAGGACTTAAGGAAAAATTATAAAAGCTAACTGAGAAAATCTTTAAGAACGGTCATGTGTGCAGTAGTTTTTCCTGAATCCCCTTACTTCCCCTTAGTCACAATAAAGCCCGCTTCTCGCCTGAACCTGGATGTTTTATCATAAGTTTCTTA